>CAUYSK010118944.1:0-103524 GCA_963575035.1 Avahi laniger | reverse complement strand
CACAGCCTCCTCACAGCTCAGGGCTCCTGTAGTGGAAGCAGGTATCCCTGGGGTGCTGCAGGTGGTCTCCAAGCCCCTCTGCTCCTCTTCTCACTTCACGCTAAGTGTTCAACTATATGGAGATTTTGTTGCCTCAGGAGGAAGGGCTTCAGGGTAGAACTGAAGGTATAGTGGGGTCAGTGTCTTGGAAACCCAAAGAAGGGAAAAGGAACTTGCTAGCTTTCCTATTTGAAGTTACGTATTAACTTCACTTGACAGTTGAGAGATTATACACAACCTGAAGCCACACTTCTATACTCCAATTATAAGCTAACCTAAATGATCCAGGGATAGAGTGAAGGGTATCCTCAATTACATTTTATGTGTACAAATATCTCAGAGGTTCTATCATGGCTGTTATTGGCTAGGTAGGGGTTACAATTTGGTATTTTGTTGTCAGTATGATCAGACAAATAAGTACAACTGTTTCAGAATTGGGATATCCAATTTACATATTAGTTTAAATACAATTAAATGACATAATATAGGCAAAAAGTGTCTGGCACTTTAAAAAAAAAAAGTACCAGACATGTTAATATATGTTTACCTTATTTAGAGTATGTATAAGACACTATGTTTCTCAACTACTTGAGTAATACTATTTGAATCAATTTTCTGTTATGGAACAACTGCATTAACTTTGAACAATTTTTTTTAACTTCTTTGAACCACAATTTCCTCCTCTGTAAAGTAGAAATAATAATTCTTACTTGAAAAGTTATTGTCAGTATTACAAAGAATACATATATAAAGAGCCTAGTACAGTACCTGACATAGTTTCAACAAATGGAAGAAATTTTATTATAATTTATTATATTAAGCAAGAAAAACTTACTAAACTATATTTTTTGTCTAGCAAAACAAGTTATTAAATAATTTTTCTCATCTGTGACTTTTTTTGAAAATCATTTACGTCTTGGTTGTTTAAATTAGTTGTTTTACCACTAATTAGATGATTAATGCTCCCGTCTAACAAGCTTGATCATAAATAAGGCTTGTGTGGCATAGAATATGTATTTTTGTACTGAAATTCAATGCTGTATCATAAATTACTTCATGATGAGTGATTCATGCATTTATGATACAAATCTTTCTTCTTTTGAACTATTTTATACAGTTTGGTTATATGCAATTCAATGCTTTATGATTACATGCATAATTATCACATATCTCCTCAGCAAGTTTATATGTTTCTTTAAGGTCAAGAATAAACTTATTTTATGTTCTCTACGTCAAGAACTGTGGAAGGTCTCACAGTTTACCTTTCTTGCAAACTGACAAGTTAACCTGCCACAGTTGAAATAGATGCTGGCAGGAGACACTGGATTCCTGGGTTGGAGACAGTTTTATTACTCACGGTATAGTGGGCAGCATGAACAGCATGTTTGCAACAATTACCCTTGTCTCCTAAGTCTCACAGGTAACACGGAGGTGGGCCTAGGTGGATGCAGGACACATAGTTAATTTGTATTAATTTTTGAGTTTGGGAAACCAAAATCCAAGCAAACCAAGTCAAACTCTGTTTCACAGGGAGACATCATATTTATTATACTGATCAGCAAACAAATCTGTCCTCTACTACAGAGAAATATACATTACAAAAGGCAATCAGTGCCTCCAATAATAAGATGTATAGAAGTGCAAGAGCCCCGTGAAGAATTATCTCCCAATAATTCTACAGCACTTAATAGCCTAGGCATACAGTAGGAACGCAGTTAATGTTGAAGCGAATTTGACCAGAGAATCATCTCATAAAAGCACAATTGATGTCCTCACTGTGAATTACATGACTATTTATTTGTACCTCTATGATGGCTTCCCTTTCAGTTTCTGAGAAAAGTGTTGATTTATAAGAACTAAGTATTTCTTCAAATATGATGTAGAAAGATGCTAAGAGTCCATGTCAATCGCAGATAAAGATACAGGAAAATAAAGGAGTTAGTTCAGTTAGTGAAGTGACAAATTATAGGAGTTCCTTATTGAGATATTAGCAAGAATTGTGGTTAGCAGTGTTCTGGTAAATGTTTTACAATGGGCTCGTCAGTTAAAAAAAAGACGCTAATTTGTAGTATTTGCCTATTTTCCTGGTCTAATTTATCCTACTGTGGTCAATTTCAAGCTATCTGTGTGACATCTCTGAATGAGGAGTTGGGGAAAGATGTGTACACTAGTCTCCAGAGCCATGGGCCAGCTCCAATGCACCACTGGTTGCATTGCACGAAATGGAAGTAATAACACTGAAAGCTCATTCCCCACAAAGTCTCACCCTTTGTCTCAGAGTTCTCCTTCAATATAAACAGAGTGACGGGTGCAATGTTAGTGTGTCTTCTTGGGATATTTGGCTGATCCAATCTTAGTTGCTTTTTCTACAGAAAAATCAGGTGCAAAAGTCTCCTTTTCCCTGATACATTGTTCCCTGGTTGTAAGGTAAGAGCCAGGAGATTACTTCTGATTGGTTTATTCATGCCTAAGACCCATTTATTTTCCATGGAGTTCTAATTAGCATTGGCTCAAATGTTTTAGCTTGGCTAGGGAGGCAAAGTGACCAACTTATGAGGCATTAATGTGTTCTGTGACCAGCACTTGTTGACTGGTATGAGGTTGCTACTTTTGTTCTATTATCATAGTAGTCACAGTTTACAAACAAATTTGACATGTGTTCTCTTTACCTCCCTTCCCAAGGTGAAATAATCACAATAAGGTAAGTAGTTAAGCTCGTACCATGCCAAATTGCAGAGGAGAGATCCATGTCATAGGTGTTATGGACAAATACTAACACCAGGCAGACATGCATCCAAAGGAAAAATTCAGGTAGATGTTTGTATCATTTTTGTGGTACTGACGATATTCAGAAATGTGTTTATTTTCAAAGAGCTACACTTAACATACCACTGACCAGATAATTCTTGCCAAAGTCCAGAGAATCGTATATGGTGTCAAGCAGACCCAACACCAACACATTTTGAAAGAAAACTGCTAAATTTTAATACGTACATGATAAGGTGCTCCTTACAGGAGCTGGAGAGAATAAATAAGATCTTTCCTCTTTTTGCTTCTCCAGCCAAATCCCCCAGATCTACAGTTTGATTTCTTCTTTCTCCCCTCCACCCTTATTAGATCTGTGTTTGTCTGTTTGTTTGAAATACTGGGTTTAAAAAGTATTTTTAGAATACAGTACTAGTTTGGCAGTCTGATAGCAGAGTTGATTACATATTAAGCTAAACATAGATGGATATGTCTTTGTTTAAATAGCTATAATTACTTTTTCGATGGGTGTCTGTTTTCTAAAACTCCATTTCATCTAGCAACTGTACCTGAAAATGCAAGGCATATCCACTAGGAACAGACAGTACTTATTCTCTGTTTCACACCTGATTGCCCTGTGGAGGCAAAATGCCCCTATTCTAGGAACAGTAAGAACAATGGCTTGGTTTGCAAAGAAATTCATTTGTTTTTCAATTTTCAGAGAATCATACATTTTAGAATAAAAATATTTATTCCAAACCCTGAAGCAGGAAAAAAAAAAAAAAACTGGGACAGCCTTTTAATTTCTAATTACTCAAGACTTCCAAATGTGTGTGTATGTGCCCTCACGCATACATATTTGCTTTAGAAAGGAGTATTTAAAAAAAAATTCTACAATGTTTACATGTATCAAAACATTATGTTGAACCCCATAAATTATACAAGTTTATTATTTGTCAATTGATAAAACTTTTAAAAATGAAGAAATTATTTCATTTATTGATTTCATTATTCACTGAGTATCTAATATGTGTAAAATCCTATACTACTAAACATGGAAAGTAAGATTATGTAGTTCCAATTTTTAAGGAGTTCAGAATCGAGGGAAAGTCAGGTGTGAGTTGTGAGTAAACAACTTTAGCACAAATGCTTAATGTTTCTCAGAAACAGAATAAATTGAGTGCAACGGTAGCATGGCCAGATTGATCCTCAGCTATTACATAAAATTATTTAAGAGTATGCAGTTGAATCTTGCTAACTTTGTATGCTTCTGATCATTTGCACAACCCTGGGCAGTCACTCCTCTGTGTGCTTTCATAGATTGCAGAGAAATTATTTTGTAGCAGATGGGTAGGTTGGGGAAGCCATTTCTCAACTTGCCAATAGAACAGGTAAGTCAAGATTGAAATTTTCAGAGGTGAGAGAATGTTCTCTAGTCCAATGGTGCCAGAAGTCTACCAGCCGTAGGAGTTGAGATCACACATCAAGGAAGGCAAAGGCAAAAATGGAGCTACTGAGGGAGAAAAATAACAGGCTGGGAATCAGTGGCCAGGGAAACTTTTAAAAAATATAATTGATACTACAATATTATTATATTTTATCCTTGTATGTTTAGATCAATTGGAATCCCTCCAGCACCCACCCTCTGATTGGCAATTCATTAATACAGTGTGTATTTATAGTCTTTATAAAATTAGATTTTAATTCTATCCTAAGAATCCTGTACTTTCTCTTAAAATAATCAGACAGCCACGAAACAGTATACAACCAGGGCCTAACTCAGTTGTATTGCCTGTGAATAGGATACTTACTAAGATACACAGAGTGGGAATCTTCTTTTTTCTTATTCATTTTTTATCCTTTGAGGTGAGTAGGAACAGAAGGACTTCCTTGGTACCAGCTATCAAAGCTAAACCACTGTGTTGGACGTGTCTTTAGTGTGAGTTAAAGTCTGGATTATGTTTTGTGTTCCTGTCC
The DNA here is from genome assembly GCA_963575035.1 of Avahi laniger. NCBI lineage: Eukaryota > Metazoa > Chordata > Mammalia > Primates > Indriidae > Avahi > Avahi laniger. Next base: position 98,763 of record CAUYSK010118944.1, on the reverse strand, counting down.
TCATGGAACTGGGAAACTATAAAAGAGGATGCGAGAAACATTGTCTGATAGTAAGAGGAATGTGGGCTGTGAAAGTCTGGCAACTACCGGGTAGCTTTAGTTTCTGCTGTCAGGTACTGCTAATTTTCATTAGTGATAGAAAAGGAATGATTAAAAATCTTAGGGGTTTAAATATGCAACATACTTCTAAAGAACAGTATAATTAACAGATATCTAAGATTTTGGCTTTGGGACATATAGTTTCTTTGCTATTGGATATTTGATTCTATTTAATGACTTTTAATTAATGACTTTCATTAATTATGAATGATTGTACTTTATGAACTGTATATAAACGGATGCTGAGATTTTCCAGACAGAGATTACTTAAAACATTACCTTCAAACCAAGGGACTTTCTGACACAGAATTTCATATTTACTATGGTTTTGATCCACAGAAGCATGGCTTAGATGTCGAAAACCTAACACCCTAAATTGAGACCCTACATAGCACAGGATTTTAATTAAAGGGACATTTTTTTCAAACAATAGTAGGTGCTTAATTATGAGACAGTTTGGGGGCTGCATTTTCTTGTTTTCTGTTCTGCAATACGTGATAATGTCTGAGGTTAATTTAGGTGCAGGTGCGCATAACATTATAGAAGGAGTAAGAAAGGTTTTTGGAATAGGGAATTGAAAGTCCTAGAAAAGGCTATATTGTCTACTTGTGATAAACAATGTGTTAAGGAAATGAGCTCAGGAAGGTACATATTGTAACTGAGCTGTTAGAAATTAATCCCTGACCCCTCACGTTGTTCCCAAGCCTAATATCGAGAAAACGTGCAAGAGAGTGTTAGAAGCTGCATTTTGGTTTTTGCTTTTTCAACTCCTTGTAATAAAAACCTATGACCATTTTGTTGTTTTTCTATAAAAAAGACTTTTAGTTACTGGAAATAGAATTTTCAATCTCCTCTCACCAGGATAGTATATCTTTTATACCCCCTTTTTCCCTTTAAAAACTTAAAAATGGAATTAGCTTTTAAAAATTAATGTAAAGATGAATAATGAGTAGTTAGCACTTCTGAAACCATGTTTCAAAGGAACAAGGGTTTGAAAAAAAAAATGCCTGCCTAAAGTGTTAAGGAGCATTATGGAGCTTTAAGAGGTCAAATGCCCAAGAAAGGAGAAAGTAATTTAGTAGAATGCAGCCTGTCCTTGACAGTGAGGGCATTTGTTCCTTAAAATATTATGGCAGTTTGAATTGGGAATTTTACCAGAGTTCATGAAGTGGAATGGAGGGGTTGAAAAAGAAAGCGGTGAAACCACCTCAGTCAAGACCCTCATTAAGGAATCCATTAAGGAATCCGGGATTACAATCTTTTAGAGCATCTCTCTGTCTCCTTTATTCGTCCTCCAGTTCATCATGAATACCACTGCCAGACGAGTCTTCTTAAAACATCGTTTTTGTCATGTTAGTCTCGAGGCTAAATACCTGTAGGAAGATGGAAGCAGTGGTTTTGTTCAGGATGGATTGAAGCAGAGATAAACTGGAGATGGGGAAATTAGTTTTTGGAAAGTCACCAAAAAGAATTTCAGGCATAACAATAACATTCACAACAAGTATACATGGTGATCAAAATGTAAAGGAAGATGCAAATGAGAGAGGATGTGAGGATGAGAAACAGAGAAGAAAAATGGACAAGGCCCAATACTCCTTGGATGTTAGAGGGGAAGAGAGAGGACTGCAGTGATGCTCTAGACCCTGACCTAGCTCGCTATCAGTAATCTGAGTATCTTGGGCAAGTGTTTATATATTCTTTGCAGTCCTATTCCCACATCTCTAAAGTACAAGAATGTTGGAATATATCATTTCGTAGATTGTTTCAATTTTATAACTAAGATTAGCTGTCATTTAGTACTTTAAACCTCTTTGCACAAATGATGCTGATACACAAAACAGAGAAATTAAAAGGAAACATCCAAAAAGATTTTCAGGAAAAATGATTTGTTCTAAAATGGATGTATCGGCTTGAAAGTGTTGACATGTTTGTGGGTATATTCAAGAACATTTAAAAATTGTTTATTGATACCCACTGTGTTCCAGGCACTCAGCCGAACAGATGTGTTCCTTGCCTGCTTCCATGGAGTGACCTCACAGAGATTTACTAGAGAAAATTTTACTAGATTTACTAGAGAAAGCCAGACAGGAAAAACAAGACAGATAGAGAGAAAGGAAGACATTTAGAAATGATAAGAAATTCACCATGCCAGTTCACTGTTTTATTAATACATGCAAAGAATAAGCAAGATGAAAGATGTGAATATTCTGTACTTTAGGTTTCATTTTCCTTTTAGTTCCCAGGCATGAACATCATTGTTCTGCTGAGCGTAATTTTATATATTTTCACATAACCATGGCCTCTGAACTCAAGCCAATTATTTCATGTTATATTCAACCAAGGAATGAAGGATCACTCCAAGGCAAGAGGAACTGTGGCCATTCTGGTCTTATTGAGAGATGGTGTGTTGGTCTGTAACATGGTTCCCTCCAAAGAGATCATCAAGGTTACTTTAGAGTACTATGTGCAGTTTCCTAGAAAGGAAAACATCCTGCTTTATGGCCACAGTTAAGAGAATCTAGGGGTTAACGGAGAGAAGATGGTGGAGTCCGGAATCATTAATACTAGCCAGGACTTTTATTCTTTGAAATTTGTTTCCCTTTTGAGACAGGGCTTAGAAAAATATTTGAGAAGATAAAAGTGGTGTTTTTCAGAGATTACAGTTAACAGAAAAATAAACTTCGTTGAGTCATCTGTGAGATTCTCATCTGACGTGAAATTAAATATTAATAACGAGGACTAGGCTTGTAGAGAAGGAGGAGGCAAGCAATTAGTCCCACCAAGAAGTAGCATCATCAGGGCGAAGTTACTAACCAAGGATTAGCAGAGGAAAGATGTCTGGACCAAAGCTGAGTCAAAAGAGGAAATTAAGAGAGCTCAAAATACAATGTAGGGTGCAAACACAACTTTGGCATTCTGCCCTTCTCTTCTTTTAATTCTCTAGGTGGATAGTTACCTACATGTTCATGTCTGCCAGAGGCTCTGTTACTAATCTGTTCCTTGGTTTGGAGGAATGTATTAATGAATACCCCCAGTAGCAGTGGGCCAGCATTTGTACAATCAGCTTCAGTACTGTTCCTGTGTGCGCAAGTCTCCGTTAAGATGATTGCTACCCATGGTACATAATCTACTTACATGTATCATCTCAATCAGTGCTCCCAACAAGGCTGTAAGGCAATTTTTTTTTCCATTTTCCATAGCAGATAACTGAGACTCATAGAGGTTAAAAAATATTTACATACTAGTACGTACTAGGCTTTTATCTTCTTCCCTGTGACTAAGGTTTTCCCTACTAACCCTTCATAGTGTGAGGTCCCTGACTTTCTCCATGTTCCTTAGGCTTCTGTCTTGCTCTTTCCAGGTATTATTTCAAAGATAAAAATCTAAATCTCAAACCAAGACCATGGTTTATTTCCTGTCACATCCCTGTGGTGCCAAGGCCCATTCACTTTAACCTCCACTTTTTGTTCATCTTTGCTACCTGCCAGAGTTGGTTCAGGGGAAGTCGAGATGAATAAGGTTGGTTTCTTGATTTGAAATATGTATTACAGCAGGGACATTCCCTGTAAAGAAACAGAAGGCAGTTTTACAGGGGCTATGACAGAAGACTTAGAACAATGGTTCTCAGACATTTTCCTGCCCCAGTTCAACCAAAAAGTAGGACATCCTCTGTCAGTAACAAATGTTTCCTCTTCACCCATGCAGGGACTGAGAAGCCCATCTGAGAGGGAGGAGCCATAATTTTCTCCCCCTCACCCACCTTGTCTTCCTGCTGAGAATCCCTGATGTTCAAGTTATGGGGGAGGACGGTTGGTTGAGATGGGAGGAGGTGTTTACGTCTATGTATGAGTCAATCAATGAGTGCATTGTCCATGTTTTCTTTGAGAGGCAAGTAGGTGTTGGTCTATGCTACTCAGTGAGGAGGCCAGTACCAGAAGAGGGAATAGTGGAATAAAAAGAGAAGTATGGAATTAGAGTGATTTCCCTGAGGATCTGCAGGGAGCTCAGGATGGCTGGAAGTAGTAGAAGTAGACAGGAGAGGTCAAAAGGGATGAGCCTGGAGGGCCAATTATACCTTACTGGGATGTAAAGGGCTTTGTTCTATATCATGTCAGCGATCAGGGGCATCGAGTATGAAAATGACACGTGTTTAGATTTGTGATATACAAAAATCACTCTGTTGGCAGTCCAAAAAGTGGGCTGGCAAAAAAGCTGGGAGATCAGGTAAAATGGTAAGAAATGGAATAAGGCTCTGCCAATGGGGAGGTTCAGAAGGGGGACAGATACCAAAAATATCCTATTTTACCAATTCTACAACGTACATCTTTTTATGCATTATAACAAATTGATATGCATCTTAATAACTGATGGTTTCTTAAAAATGTTGGTAGCCAAGCAGCAGTTGTAAGAGTTTCATTGTGTGTATGCTTGTAAATTTAGTCAAAAGTTAGTTAAGTGTCCTGGGAAAATATCACAGTACTGTGATACTAGCTGTTTTTGCAGGTGGGATGGCCAGATGACTACAATGTCATCATTTCAGTTAAAAACTATAAAGATGATTTGAGAAAGGTTAGAGTCCTCTTTGTCTCCTTTGATGTTTTTTTGTAAGATTGAGAGCCTACGGACATCAAAACCTGCAGCACAGCTGTTTGCTGCATGGAACAAAATAAACAATAACATGGAGCTCTGTTTTACAAAATACTAAATCACTGATGCTCTTGATGGCCTAGTGAACAATATTTTGGGAAAAGTTCTACATATTGACAATTCCGATGAAGAGGGGATCTAAAAATCTGGACTCTGAATGAGAAGTTTAAAGCATAAGTTAATTTATTCTGTTTATATTTTCCTTTCACGCATAGGTAAAAATGATTGATTAAATGACAAAAATCTGTCATAGATTAAGTCAGTTTAAGAGGGCCCTAAATTTAAATTCAAATTGCTAAGAAAGCATGGTGTCATAATTTCTTATGGTGTTATAATTATATAAGCATGGTGTTATAATTTCTTCATAATGGTATATAAAATAATGCTGTATCTTATGACAGATGACGTCTTAGCTTTGATGAAGTATGGCATCAAAAATCTTTAGGAATTGGTGATTAAATGTACTTGGGGAGTGAATAGTCTATTGCACAGACAGATATTCAGTATTGACAATAATTGAAAAAAGGAATAAAACATCTTGAATAGCTAATATTCAACAGGTGAATATTTAAGTGAGGTATGTAATGATCATCAGGAAAATTGTATTAAATGTATGTAAAATACTAAATGTTAAGCAAAAAACAAACTATATCATTGTATGTTTACCTTTACATATATAAATAAATACAAAGTTGTTTTATGAAAGTTGGAAAGAAGATATGGCTCTATTAATGGATCCCCATCCATTTAGATTTAGAATGATTCATTATGACTCTTTTACATTGGCTTAATGTTGTGTAATACTAAAAAAGATTAATTACATAGTTCTATCCAATAATTGTCTTAGAGACACAGACATAAACAGAAACATTATGCATTTATATTTTTTGGCTAATAGTATTTAATTTTAAAACTTCTTCAGATATAAACAATGTCTACTAATTTTTTATTTCTAATAGAAATTAGCTAGTCTATGAATATTAGCCAAACAGCCATTAATGTCCTCTTGTGGAAATAGCACACCTTTGTCCCATAGTCAGAAAGATATTCCTTTGGAAGATCTGCTTGATAGTTTTCTTTCTTAAAATTGCCTTACCATTTGTTTTTTAGTTTTTATTTTATTTTATTTTTTATTTCAGCATATTATGGGGGTACAGATGTTTAGGTTACGTATGTTGCCCTTGTCCCCTCCCAAGGATAGAATTGTATATATTTATCACATAACAATATTAAGTTTTGAAATATATATATAAACACAGTGTGGAATGACTAAATCTACCTAATTAACATATGCAGTATCTCACATAGTTATCATTTATGTGGTAAGATCACTTAACATTCACTTTCTTAGCATTTTTTCAGGAAAATAACACATTGTTACTAACTGTGGTCACCATGTTGTACAACAGATCTCTTGAACTTATTCCTCTCTCTCTAAAATTTTGTATCCTTTGACCAACATCTCCTCAACCTCTTCTTCCCTGCCAACCACCCCTGGTAACCATCACTCTACTGTCTAGCTCTGGGAAATGAACTTTTTTAAATTCCACGTGTGGGTGAGATCATGCAGTATTTGTCTACGTCCAGCTTATTTCACTTAACCAATATCCTACAGGTTCATTCGTGTTGTTGCAAATGTCAGGATTTTATTCTTGTTTAAGGAGAAATAGTATTCTGTTGTGTATATATTACCACATTTTTGTTATCAATTTATCTATTGATGAACAGTTAGGTCGATTTCATGTATTGGCTATTGTGAATAATGTGAACTGTGAATAATGTGACAATAAACATAGGAATGCAGATATTTTTTCAACATACTGATTCCATTTTTTATGTATAGCCAGTATTTATCAAACGGTATATATCAAATGGATGCTATGATAGTTCTATTTTTAATTTTTTGAGGAACCTCCATGCTGTTTTTCATAATGTCTGTACTAATCTACATTCCCATCAACAATATGCAAGTGTTGCCTTTTCTTCATAGCATTGCCAACACTTGCTTTCTTGTCTTTTTGATAATAGCCATTCTTATATGTGTGAGGCGATATCTCATTGTGGTTTTATTTTACCTTTTTTGATTACTATTAATGTTGAGCATTTTTTTTCATATGCCTCCTTGGTAGTTTTCATGCAATACTCCCCTGGTCCCTTCTTGGAGGTCTTTTCTAATCTGTATACATTCCATAGGTTATAAGATCAATTTTGAATGAAAATAACTATTCTGTACTTAAGTGGTAAAATCAGTTTTTATTTCCTCTACCTAAATATCAGATGTCTTCAAAATTACAGAATATGTGTAATTTGTAAAATATATATTGTATTTATTTTGTAACAACTGAATCTGTGTCAAAGTACATAGCAATAGACTTTTACATTTCAGATTTTACTAAATGCAGTAAACTCGTTTTAATATTATTATGGATAGAATTGAGAAGCAGACCATCGAAATATTAAAACTATGTTAACTAAGTATAAATTTCAAAGGTCTCCCCACAAAAAATAAGTGAGGTGATGAATATGTTAATTAGATCAATTTAATCAGTTCACATTGTATACCATAAATGTATACAATTATGATTTTTCAATTAAAATGTTAATAGAAACCATGTTAATAAAGCAAATCTTGAATTAGACCACATCTCCCTTAATTTAGCCTTTGACATAATATCTATTTTGTCAATTTTATGTGATCATTGACTTTTCAGATATTTCCACAGATCTCTCCTTTTTATCCCATCTGTAATGCTGTAGTCTAAAAGCTCCTTTTTCCTAGGGAGAACATTTGAATAGCTGGAAAGGAACCATTTGGGAGAGATTAAGGCTATTTTATACAATGAATAGGGAGTTTTTGATCTGAAGATAATACTCTCTTGAAATGCATTGAAAAAATATCTGAATGTTGGCAGCACTCCTGGATCAACTGGTATATGACTCTTATTTCCTCCTAACAAAAAAAAACCTGGTGGCTATTAAGAACATGAAGTTTGAGGTAAAACAATCCTGCAATGAAAATCAAGTTCCACCATACACTGGCTGTATGATCTGGGCCTGGGTAAATTGTTTAGTTCCATTAAATGTAAAATGAGATTAATTATAGGCCCCAGTTCATACTGTTGTAGATATGGGATCGCCCAGAAGTCTTCTCCATTTTTATTATTTAATCTCTCCAAGATCTCTCTTCGGTAGGAAGCCTTCTGATAAATATTACAAAAATATGTTGCATTTGTGTAGACCTTCACTGCATTTATCAGATTCTTCTCTAATGAGATGAGGCCTGCAGGGCAGAATTTTTTTTATTAAGGTCTAGGTTTGCTTTATTATTACTTGATCAAAGGGTCATGGAAGTGTATATTTATCTAAACTTCCTATGGTAATAATTACAATGTAAAAGAATGAGGAAACACAACATGATAAAGAACATTTTTGAGGCTACCTGTGAAGGTTAAGAAAGCATTTTTATTATCTTACAATTTTCCATATTACCAACTGTAAATTCAATAAGATTAAATGACAAACTCAGAGAAGGCAGAGATAAATTTTGGATGCATGTCTCCTAACTTGAACTCATTGCTCAGATTTGCCCTATGTCCTTGGATATCTCTGCTCTGATGAGACAAGCACAGGAGTGAAGTGTCAGACCCAAGAAAATACATGTGTGTAACTGATTCCAGACTCGAGATTCTGGGTACACTTTGAAAATTTGAATTGTTTCATGAGAAGGAAAACATAAAGGCAAAAAATAGTGATTACTGGTAGGAAGAAAATATACAGCTCATTTATATAAATCACTTTGCAGTTTATAAATCACTTTCTCAACTATTATCTCGATTGAACGTGTTTCTCTACATAGCTATGAAAGTCACTTTATTTAGGAGTTAAAACATTTCAAAACAATTGGAGACAGTGACATAGCATGATTAACATGTACTATGGTGGAAGGAGATTTACTCCTGCACACTTAGGTCATTATAATTATGATTCACAGGAGAAAATAGAAACTGCTTTGAATGAAACTGCTAAGACTGGAGCAAATGAAATGGAAAAGTTCTTCAAGAAAAAAATCACATAGCCCTTTTCCCATGTATTTGAGGTTTTGAATGTGGGAGGTCACACTAGCATTGGCAGGGAGAGGGAAGGAATATGGAAAGAGCACAGGAGGGAAGTAAGAAGTTACCCTGGTGGAGTAGCTGGTGTGCGCTCTAGAGGAGACTTTGACTCACTGAGACTATCACAGCCCTTCACCTAAAAAGTGCCAATTGGACAATTAGGGAAACCACATTAGCTTCTTTATCACAGAATCAGTTGTGGAGAGCGTCTTAAATGCCACTTCTCCCTTCTGCACACATTCTCTTCCCTTCTTTTGCCCTTTAATCTTTCTCGATCTCTGGTCCACATTTACTCCTTTCCTGTATTCTGTGATCTAAACTAAAGGCAACTTTTAGCTGAAGTGTACGACTAAGAATAATTTATTCATCATTGACATCCTTGTGTATATTTGCAATGGTTTTATCACACGTATCACATTTGATCCTCACAAACATAAAGTTATGGTGTTGTTATTATTCACTTGTTACCATTTTATCACTATTACTATTTTGTTTTTATTACTATTTGACATGAATTGTATGACTCATTTAGTGAATTAATTGTCTAAGACTACCGTGCTAGTCATTGACACGTCAAGGAAATGTTAGAGTTAGGACCATGGCTACTAAGAAAAATCCAATAAGATAAAAAATTGCCCTTTATTAAGCTAAGCAGCAAGAACACAGAGGCCATCTCTCTGTCAGCGAAAAACTGGACTATAAAACGTTGATAACCTGTCACAGGCTGTTGTAGCCTATTCCAATGACAGACTTGCCCAGCCAGCACCCAGAGGCATAAACTATGTTGTTCATGGTGAAAAAGCTGACCCTGAGCAAGAGGTCAGCAGGAGGTTTGTAGTCCAAGTGAGCATCAGGAGATGCGATCATCAGTGACTTTAGCATCTTGTTGGATTTATAAAATGACTAGATTTGATGCAATAAAATGTCAAATTCAATGTATCAAACTCATTTTTAAGAAACGTAAAGATTCATATATCTTTTAAGATTATTTTAATTTTGAAATGGTGAAAGCTTATTAAAAACATTGAATATTACCAAATTTATAACATAGTGAGAATCTTTTCTTTCTCTTACTCAATTTCACTCCACAGAGTTAACTACAGTTATCAATTTGATGATGATTCTAGATATTTTCTATGCATATATAAACACACCCACATGAGATTATACTAAATTTACTAATATGTAAACTTTCTTTTCTCATTTAAAATATTATGAGTATTTTTATATATATACATATATATTTATCTCTTCCACTTTAATTATTGCATTCTTCCCATTAATTCATTCAATCAGTATACTATTGATGAATATGTAGGTAACTTAGATTTTTTTGCTATTATAAAAAATTGCAATGAACCTCCTTATGCAACCAATTATTTTCTTAATAATTATGTGCATTTGTCTGGGATAAATTCAGACAAGTGGGACTTCTGGTATAAGGTAATCACTAATATCTTAAATGTGTCCGTGGTTCCTTGAGATGCCATTTTTGACTTTAATCTGTGAAGAAGAAGTACACAAAAGTATTATTTTTATAATAAAGGTAATTTCTTTACTATTGCAGACAGACTAAGCTTGCACCAAAAATGGTTTGGTTCTGTTTCCTCCATGAGGTACAAAGTTCCATATACCTAATAATTTTGATTCTCCTCTCTGTGTTGCTAACATAAAAGCAGTGTGTCCAACTAGACCTTGTATATCTTAAACGTTCAACATACAAAACTATCCAAGAAGGCAAGTGATCAACAGGTGTGGTAGCTAGAGTCTTCTTTCCTCTCATCGGACAAAGTCCTAGGGTCTTAGAACTTTGCTGCTTTGTGAATTAGTTGAAAACCGTGGTATCCATTTAATATTTTTCATAGTCTTTATACTATGAACACTGGATATTTTCTTATAGGAAGTCATCTTACCTATTGAAATTATTGCTTTTCTTTCCCCTTTCAGGGCTGCGTGGGGACTTTATGGTATTGACAGTATGCCAGATCTCCGCAGGAAAAAAACTTTGCCTATTGTACGAGATGTGGTAAGTTATGCCTGTTTAATTCTCTTTGATTACATGTGTTGCCTTTTTCTTTACTAAAATGTAATATCCTTCTCATCAACTGCCTAGCCTGTAAGTATTTCTCAGAATAAAATATATGAGGCCACATTCTATGACGTGTTATATTTATTATTTCTTTAAAATCTATTGTATGGAAGAAATAAATAACTGTAACCTTTTGACAGCTTTTGATATAAGTTGAAATTTACAAATTGAGTTAAAACGACTCTATAATTGAGCAAAAAGAAATTACACAGCACACCAAGCAAGCTTCTGCAACTAGGTTTGATGTGTTCAGTGTTATGAATGACCACAAGTTTAATTTGCAAAGTTTAAGGCTCGATTTGAACTTCTTTGCTTTAACTCAATAGACTTGAATATTTTAGAAAGCAAGTAGATAATATTAATCAATTCTTTATTCTATTAAGGTCAATTCTAGCCAAATTAATAAGATCTCCTACTATCTAAAGAAAACCATGGTTTTCAAGTCATTAAAATATTTACTATTCCTGATCATGGCTTTGAATAAACCACTCTCCTATAATGAAATATGCTGAGATCACTTAGAAATGCAAAGAATTGATAGTGGTCTGTATTAAATTATAAAAAAATATATCTCATCAGCATGAAAAAAAGTGTCTTCTGTCATCCAAAATGTCTTCATATTTTATAGGCATATTTTAATAGTGTATGATATGAAAAATGTATTTTCTCCCAGAGAAACATGAATTTCCCTTTTAGCAACAATGTGTATCATTTTTTGATAAAATTTTTAGTTTTGCTAAGGAAACCTTTATCTGAAGACTATCACTTTGGTTTGAAAATATGATCTTGGCTGCAAAGATCTTATACTGGAGAGCATGACGTGTCTGTGCAATTGCTCAGATTCCTATCATTATGGTGTGGACGTTATTTTAAAGTGTTAACCTAATTTAACATTATTATATTTTTTTCTTACCTCTCATATGTCTAATGGTTTTCACTTTGTTTCCTCTAACTCCTGGAATCTTTAGGCCATGGTAAGTGCTTTTCAATTTATCTAATTAATATTTGCCAGTCTTCTCAAACATGCACTGCACTTATTCATGGGGTAAAAGAGGGCAAGGTGGAAAATTGAAAAGACAGAGACATACAAGAATAAAGAGTTCTTGTTCTCCAAGAATTTAACATTTAGTTCAACTCTGAAAGACCAAATTATGTACACAACAGGTACAAACACAGACAAAATTTTGGGGACAATACTTGTCGGAGATGGAAGATTATCTTGGGTAAACCCTTGGAGATAAGCCATCTATAGGTTCACATGGTAGGGTAGAGATCAGATGAGAGAGACATCCTTACTCAGGTATGTGCTGAATTTTCTCTGAGTGCATGATTTTGTTGACTAAGGAGATATTTGTATTACCAGATGGGGCTAGGGGTGATCAGGAATACATTACTCCACTATGACTTTCCTTTGCTCCTAATGGGATATCAAATTTAATATTTCCACATGGAACTTCTGACTTCCAAAATTCTCTATAACACTGTCAAATTTATTTTATTGTATATGTTGTAAGTAGGAACAGGTGATGATGGATCTGTTTTATAGTATGGAACTAAAGGGACTTGTGTCTTATTTAAGATTATCTAAGTTACTGCATTAAGTGAAGAAAATGAACCCAGATATAATGATTCTCAGTAGATAAAATGAACACTTGGAAGAAAATATCCTGACTAGATATGGAAGAACATTCTAGGGAACTGTGAACAACTCAAGAACCATCTAACAACAATTATAATTCAGGAGTTTCACCCAAGTCAGGCTGGCTCTGTATCAGTGGTCAAACTTTATGGAAAAAAATGTGATCATAATCACCATGGGGAGTAACAAAGTCCTAGGAGCCTCTTGCTAACCTGGCAACATTGGGCTAGTCATCTTGCCTTGCTGGGCCTCAGTTTCATCATCTATAGAATGTAGGGGTTTGGTTTGACGATCTGTGGATCTTTTCCAGTTTTAAAGTTCTGTGAGTCCATGTTCCAGATGAACGGGCTGATTGCTCAAAATGGCAGGCCCCTATTAACTAAAACATGAACAGTAATTGCATATTCTTACATTTTTATCTTCTTCAGAGAATTATCTACATGGCAACCTCCCTGTGTATTAATAAGTCATAATTCTATTTATTTTAGACTTTGGCTGCTCGGAAATCTGGACTCTCCCTGGCTATGGTGATTAGAACATCACTAAACAATGAGGAACTGGTAAGTGTAGTGTCAATCACTAACTACGTATTGATCACAGTCACAAGAGGAAAACCATTCTGCTTGAGCTGCTCATCTGTAATGTTTATTCCAATGTTCCAGGAATAAGTGGGAGTATGGGGAAAGCCTGATCTGAAACAAACTTCCTCAGGGCCTCAGCTTCACTGTCACACCAAATCATCCTCTGCTCCTCAAATATGTATGCATCTTCTCATCTTTAGAAAGGCTTTCTGTCCTAATGTAGCTTACCTGTTATTCTCCCTCTGGAAAAATCCTACTTATTCTTTTACATGATTTAAGTTTTGCCTCTTTCATGAGGCTTTCCCCAAACACCCTTCTCTCCTTCCAGTTGAATTATTAGTTTCCTCCTCTGGGCTTTTCTAGCATTTAATCATGACCTCCATAGTGTAGTATGATTAAGAGTGGAGTCCACTTGATATGAATCCCAACTATGCCACTCAATTAGCATTGTTATATCTGGTGAGTTTTATAACTTCCCGGAGCCTGAGTTCCCTCATCTATAAAGTGAGGTAATAATAAAACTGAGAGGATGACGGAGTGGACATATACTTAACATTCATCATAGCCTAGGGCATAGTAAACAGTGTATGAGTTTCTGTTTTTATTGTTTTTATTGTTTTTATTACTGCAATTAACTTATTTTGCATAAACCTTTTCTTTTAAACTCTAATATCCTTGAGAGTAGCACTATAGCTTGTTTTTTTGTTCTTGTTAACAGTTTTCATCACCATTGCTTAGCATACTGTTCAGCATGAGGTAGAAGTTTCGTAAATTCTTGTTGAATGAGAGAAATAGGCTGAGTAGAAGATACAAGTAAGCTGCAAATACTAGGTCAGGGGTTCTTACACTTGGCTTGTTAGAACAGCTGAGGGAGCCTAAAAATTATGATACTGGGGTCTCATACCCAGCAATTCTGATTTAATTGGCTCTAGGTGTTGCCTGGGTAACTTGGGTTTACAAGCTTTTTTTTTTTTTTTTTTTTTTAAACTCCCAGTGTTTGTGCCTTCAATGTTGTGCTGTAGTAGCACTGTCTTGGCACACTCAGCTGGAGATTTACTCAGGACAATGTGTCTGTGTCCCTCGCTTATGGTAACTAACATATCCTACCTCTCTCAATCTGAGCATATTCGTCATTCTTACAGCATAAAAATTCTACCAAAAATATTACATTACTTTAACATTCTATGTACTTGGCATTTAAAAACTATTGTTTATGTTTATATTTCTCATTCTCTTCTTTCTGTCATTGTCATCTTCCACCCCAAAGTCAACCTTTCCCAGGTTTTCTATTAGTAGTCTCCTCCCACCCCAATACACATCAGTAAAACTGTATGTGTGCATTTGAATATCTGGAGGCCACAGCAAGTAAGTATATTTTCAATTGTGCTACAGCATTTAAAAAAATGTGACTGCATTTCCAGTGACTTATTCTTACCTATTAGATTTATGATTCAATGTAATATTTTGAGTATAGTCTGGATACAAGAGAAAGTAGACACCCTGTGGTATATGAGAAGGCCCCATGTTGGCTGCTGAATCTCAAAGCATCCAATCTTTTTCTTTGAAGGAAATTATCAAGGTTGAAAGAGTTCTATGGACAAACTCCTGTACTGTTCCTTTCCTATGTTTTAAAACGGGATATTTGATTTAAACTGTGAATACTCATTTCTATGAAAAGTTAGCAGGAAAGCCATAGAAATTAGTGGAATGCTACTATATTTTCTGAGGTCCTGAATGGGGAGCACATCCTCCCTCTATGGTTAAATTAGCTATTGATCTGCTTTTTAGCAACTTAAAAATATCACTTTGCTCCTTTAGTTTCGGAAGACTAAGGAAAAGACTTTTCTGTGTTGGCGTTGGATGGTTGAACAGAACTCATTAGCTCCCTCTCAGATTTGTAAAGCCCATTTCCCTGGGGCCCATGTCTCAAAAAGTAAATGAACTATGACTTCTGTAGAGCAGGCAAATTAAATATCACCCTTGACAAGCTGTCGCACTTAGTCATTACATGGGCAACTAACATAAATGCTGAAGCAAATAATTTCCAGTCCTTGATGCCGAAAGTCTTCCTAGGCACCCTCGATGTGAAAGCATGAAATATTTGCCTTTACAGAAAGGAAGGTGTCTTGGTGATGTGGAAAATATTAAATGGTAGCACTTCTATTTTAATTAAACAGATGTGTAGTAAAAAGCTCAGTCATCTCTTCCAAGGAAGCTGTGGGCTCTCACACGTGACACCAGGAGACAGTGAGTCAGCCAGCACTGCCTCCATGAGCACTCTGTTGGCAGAGGGATGCCCCTTCCATCAGCAGTTCCAACTCGCCCACGAGGAACGATTGAGACTGACTGGGAACCTCAGTCTAATCAGCCATTAAGACCTGTGGTTTCTGAAATTTTCCATATGGCTTAATCATACAGAAAGGAATAATCAGTCTAGGGTCCTTACCCCACAGTACGTCTGTCTGGCACTCTCCTATCCATCTTTGCGCTTGCTTTCACAGAGTAATAATTTCCTTGGTGTAGACCCAACAGCGAGTCAATCAAAGTAGACACATACAATAATTCAACACGTACTTATTGACTACCTACTGTATGTCAGGTATTGTTTCAGATGGGAAGTAAAGCAGTGAACAACTCAGCTGAAAATTTCTGCCTTCGTAAGGCTTGTAATATTGTGGAGGGAGGGGCCGAGATATTTAGTTATGAATGTACTGTTGCTACAAGTCATAATGGAACCTTTTAGAAGGTAGGAGTGTTTAAGACTATCTTAAACCAAAATAGTCTCAGCCG
Source organism: Avahi laniger (assembly GCA_963575035.1). Lineage (NCBI taxonomy): Eukaryota > Metazoa > Chordata > Mammalia > Primates > Indriidae > Avahi > Avahi laniger. The sequence continues at coordinate 82,806 of CAUYSK010118944.1, read as the reverse complement.
AGGGTTGTGGGAAACTCAGGTAGATGGAATAATCTAAATCACCAAGCCCAAAAGGGATTTGAGAACACTATTTGTTCTATCTGGGTTAATGGGCATGTTAAGGGAGGTGGTCTAATGGCAGCCTTCCAGGAAGTGTCAATTCTCAGTAAGGGGAAGTTTGTCTAGGAGAGTGGTGAGGTCCTTCTTCCAATATCAGGATTCAGGCCCAGTGAAAGGGACCAGAAAGAACTAGGTAAGGGCGTAATTGGAAGATCAGGCTCCAATCCTATTCCTAGCATGACACTAGAAAAATAACATGGAAGGAGAGAGCTGCTCAGAACACCTGTCTGATACTGAGAGTTCAGTCAGGGCTGCAGGCTCTCAGCACACCCAGGTACTCTGGATTCCTGCTCAGGAATAGTTGCCCTTTCAGGTCATAAAAAAGACCTAGTCTTTCATGACCTCTGTCAAAGGATATATTAATGTAAAATTTCAGTCTCCACCTCAAGTGGTAAAAATTATAGACTTTCTCCCATCCAAGTACTAAGTACTAACCAGGCCCGATCCTGCTTAGCTTCCAAAATCAGACGAGATCTGGTGCGTTCAGGGTGATATGGCCATAGACGAATTATAGACTTTCTGCATTAAAATGGCTGAAGTTTCCCCCCATGGAGAAATTCAAGTCATTTTTGGCCTCATAGTTAGCAAGTTAGTTATTTCATAACACCTCCATCATTTATATATGCATTTTCATTGAAAGTTTGAATTTGAGGAAAAATGACATTTATAATTACACAACAAATCTATCATACTTTGTTTTCAGATTACATGCCGCATCATAAAGGAGAGCATATCCTATATTGTGCTCTCCTTGAATTAATGAATCATCCAGTTTCTCAATGTTCCACCCTCTTTATTTGGACATGCCCCATAAGTTACTTAGGACAATGTTACTTAGTATCTGTTATAAAACAACAGAAGTAAAAGCAAATTACTTACGTCCTTACAGGGACAGGCACATAACTTTTAGTCCCTGTACTTCGTGCTACAAAAAAAAATTTTACCTGAATAATTGTAGCTTCTATAGTCAATCTGATATGATGATTACACTGATGAATAAATCTAAAACTATGTTTGGTTTTCTACCCAGGAACTTATTTTACCATTGTTCTGTCTTCATGTTTATAACAAATTTCAAAGGTTACCTTGTACCTAGTGTTTGCTCGGCAAATATTTCTGATGGTTTTGTCTAGAAACAATAAGATATATACTTAACAGCATGGTAAATACATTTTTTTCCTAAAAAGTCTACATCAAGTACATTAAAAATACTTCAAAACAAGAAGCATAGTTTTTATTAAAATTATCAAAATGTGATATTTTGGCATATAGAAAGGGAGTAGTTTACATAATCTTATGAGGGAAATTCACAGTATGAGGAGGAAAATAGAGCTTCACTAGTTTAGTCCCTGGCTAACATATGAAGGAAAAAAGAAGAAAAGAATATGGCAAATGGAGACAGATAAGATTTGTTCCTGCTATAATTGTTAACAGTTGGTAGATTAGAATATTGATAATCGAGAAACACTAGTCATTGCTCTTGGCAGGATGCCTGATTGCTTTATTTCTCAGACATATTTTAGTTTCCTCAGGTAGTTACGAATAGTCAATTCATTTCCTTCCAGTGTCCTAATTGTTCAAAAAGTGATATGTTAGCGCAGCTCGCTCTAAATTTATTTTCTAGAGCAGGAATTTTTGACAACGTATTTGTCTACTCTAGGTTATGAGCATCCTCCCCTTTGTAGTCTATAGGTTGTACTTGGCTATAAAGGCTTATCAGAAAGTGAAAGCATTACTCTCATTTCTACAGCTTAAAACAATGTCTGTGCACACTAAAAATTGCTGTCTTTGTTGGAATCACTTAAGCAATGTAAAAATAATGATTTAAAAAAATCCTAATTTGAGAAAGTCTCATATCCTGTTTATACATAGAAAAAAATGTTGCAAGGATATATATTGAATCATGCCTTAACTTTAAAAAATTTAATTTAATATTGTTTAAAATTTTTATATTAGAGCCTTTCTATTTTACAAATTATTTTTACGATTAGTATGTACTTTATTATAATCTTAAAATACATATTTTTAGAAAATAATATATATTTGTTTTAGAAGATTTGAAAAGTTTAGAAACATTTAAAATAGGTTAGCAGCAAGTCACCCATATTGCCAAATCTCTCTGTCCTTGGGTCTTATCCCCAGTAATCAGAGTTCTGCTTGTTCTTGGGAACACTCCCTCTGTGAGTCTGGTTCTAAATTGTTTAGGAAGCCCACAGACCCTCTCTTGATAACATACTCAACCCCTTTCTTTCTCTTCAGTTATTAGCTGTAGCTAATTATCTCTCTGCCTGCTCTAAGTGCTACATTTAAAAAAAAAAAGTATTTTTTTCTCTTTAATTTCTAATGGTAAACTACAGACTTCCATTTGTTGTGATCCATGGCAAATTTTAGGGTTTCCCCTTGTTTTCATCTGCTGTGCTTTTATTTGGTGCTTCTTGCTCTTTTTGCCTTATTCCACAAAAATTCCACATTCTCTGTCCTTCTTATAATTTTGTTTGATCTGTTATGATTTTGATGCTGAGAAATCACCTTCTTTCTCCAAGATATAGTGTTCACCTGAGATACAAGAATCCTCTCTTAGAATATGCACTTTTATATGCTTTCCCCAGCTATTGATTTCCCTGTGTTTCTAAACTCACCATCACCCCATTGAATCCTTGGCTGGAGTCAGGAATGTTTTCATTTGCCATTTATTTTAGTGTAATTCACAGCTTTGATAAACACATGCCCATATCCCAAAAGTCAAGAATGTAAAGAGCTCATATCACTTCCCTGCGACTAGGGATATATACTCTCTAGTAAGTTATCTAATGTTTTTTTCCTCCAGCTTCAATTGCTTTTAAATATTAGAATTTGTATTAAGTCCTCATTCAATTGATTTTCAATATGTTGTCTGGTAAATTTTCCATGTTGCTTGTTTTTTGAAATTAGCTTCACTGTCTTTTTGCATGAAATGGATTATGGCTCTTTAACAAAACAAAACCAAACTAAACATTTCAATGAAACCTTCTTGACTGTCTATTCAGAATGTTTATTTATTTTCCTCTGGCACATTTAATTTTTTAGCAAGTGTTGCTTAAATTTATTACTCCTACTATAACCTAAGAACTCACAGGACTAACTATATATCAATTGAATTCAATAAAAAAGAAAGTAGACATAGGGAATTAGATAAAATATATTAATCTTTTACTTAATCTTGAATTATGTGAATAAGTTCATGTTCAAAAATAACCCCTTGTCCTATTCTACTTTCTAAATTTATATGCAGTGTATCTCTTACTTTTCTTGTGTTTATTAGCATTCTCTGTTCTCACCTAGTATTCCATTTAATTAAAATAATGGCTATTTTTCCCTCATTAAGACAAACAACAAATTGCCTGATACAAGTGCACGTACGTATAACTCAATTCCCTCCTTAGTTTTCAGTTAGACCACAAATGCTGTATTGAACATACACACATATGCACATACACACACACAAATACAAACACGCATCCTGAAGCCCCTCAGCCCAGCTAGGATGGAAGACTCTGTCTGTGGATGACTAATGAAAAATCTGTTATGCCAAAGATCATGCAGTTCACTTTAATAATATTGGAGATATTCACTATGCTAGGCATTATAGGAGAGACAGAGATGAATAATATGTGCTTCTAATTCTCAAAGATCTCTCGACAGTTCCTTTCAAGACATCTTCATTACAAAATGAAGCCAAGAGATTTACTTGTCTCGACTATCTTTACTGAACAGTGACGGATCCAGTTGCTCTATCCATACAAACCCTCATACAAGGGTCTCCCATTTGAGCGATGCCCACCTTTGACCATACTGCTGCTGTGCAGACTCACTTAAGTATGAAGAGCTTTGGGCTGATGGGACCTTCATATAGTAGATGGATTTAGCTGTTCAAAGTTAGAAAAATTTTTAGCAAGGCTGATAGGTGACCTCCTTGGGCCATATTCTGGGAAAACACATAGTGAGGGGAATGTACTAATAAAGAAAAATAGGTTATTACCATATTGTGGAACTGAAAAATAATGGAAAGTTGGTCATTTCAATATTGTGGGAAGATATTCTGAAATGATATTTAAGAATAATTAATGCAAAACATAAATACTTCCCTTCTGGTATTACTTAACATCGAGGCTCCTGCAGGATTTGTGTAAATATCCATTCATTATGCATCAGGCAGTTTTGGGAAATTATCTGTAAACATAACTTTGGAGAGTGCTGGGCTTTCTCTCAGGAATTACCTGTGTAGTGGGATATAGAAGCATAGAGAAGGACTCATCCAATCAATTCTCTTTTCTATCAGCCTGTGTTTGTTTTTTTCAAAAATCCACCATCGATACCAATACTTAAAATTTATTTAGGGTTTTGAAGTATATAGACTACTTTTGTTACCATTACATGATTCGATGATTAAAATAATACCATTAAGATAAGCAGTCAGAGAAGAAAAGTGAATCTAGGAGACAATGTATCTTTCTGTGGATTATAAGAATCATAAGTGGTAGGATATTTATTCATTTTTCAAAAAAAATGTATATCGCTACTCTGTGCAGGGGACAATGATAAACACTGTTTAGGTACTAAGGAGAGAAAGATGGAAGATAGTTCCGGCCAAAGAAGCTCGTTTTAAATATCATGTGACCAGGCCTATGCTAGGAAACACAGGCCTCCTGGCTACTGTTTAGTGGATTTTTCTACTTCGCTACTGGCTCATCATTAGAAAGTCCTCCCATGTGCTATTAAAAATTATCTCCCTTCGAAATACAAATCACCCTTGGAAAGTGTCTCCTTTAACCTTTATCTACTACCAGTGCTTTCTTAGGAATAAGTTGATGAGATGCTTCCTAAGTGGTAGGTATTAAAAGCGGTTCCCTGCAGAATGAATTACAGAAAAGCATTCCTTGTGGCTGGGGAGGGGTGAAGCATCAGGTAAGGCCTGGGTAGAATGCAAAAGACGGGCAGAGTTGAGAACATAGCAGGAACATTGACATCATCAGATAATTAGAACTGTAAGCTACCATGAGAGAAGCTGCATGACCATAGAGACCAGTTCAATCTAGAAGATTAGGAAGTTTCTTGTGTTCAAATAACTGAATTGGACCGTAAAACATTAAGAATAAGTCAGCAGAGTTATTGTGTTTACTGTAATCACTCAGCAATCAAGGGGCTCCCTCAAGATAGCATTTTTGGGAAAAAGTGAAAAAGTGGTTTGTTTTATGCCGAAGTTCTCCAGGTCTATTGACTAGGCTCGCATCGGTACCTTCTCACATCTCCACAGAAAATGCACGTCTTCAAGAAGACCTTGCAGGCGTTGATCTACCCCATGTCCTCCACCACACCACACAATTTTGAGGTCTGGACAGCTACCACGCCCACCTACTGCTACGAGTGTGAAGGACTTCTGTGGGGCATTGCTCGGCAAGGCATGAAGTGTTTGGAGTGTGGAGTGAAGTGCCATGAAAAGTGCCAGGACCTCCTAAATGCCGACTGTTTGCAGAGTGAGTACTCAGTCAGGCTGAAGATGTGGTATGCCGAGCCTGCTTTATTCCATATATTTTTTCAGATGAGATTTCCTCAGCTCTTGCTGGTTTTCAATTCCTACCTATCCACCCCCCACTATTTACACAAAGATACACATATTGCCCATCGAATCATAGCTGATGATGTATCCCTGCAGTGTTGAACTAGGCACTATTAGAATCCTCAGAGTGAATACTTGGAGTGAAATTACACTCTCATCAAGTATGAAATTTCAAAGTGGCTTCCAACCTAGTTTCTTAGCCGTGTGTCATAATAGGCCCATGTGGGAAGTGGGAATGTGTCAAGTTGTGTTCTCCAAACGGGCTAAGACACACCTCTGCAGTTATGGCATCTGGAATTCGTTTTCAAGCCTATTTAGTGAGAAGATTTATGTACTTCTACAGCCCCAACTACACAGTCCTTAGAAATGAGGGGTCTTGGGTTTGAATGTTAAGACAAATATAGCTTACCAGATATGTGACCTTGAGCAAATTTTTTAACTTATTGGGGCTTCATTTTCCTCCACCAAATGAAAAGGGATGATCAAATTTATTTCAGAGGGTTATTAGAAAGGCTAAAAATGAAATAGTCTCTGCTAAGAGTCTGGCACACAATAGATGCTCAATGAATATTAATGACCTCTCCATCCTTTCACGCTTTTGAATGGGTACATGCCGCTTTGACTGTGATGACAAGTTATCGTAAATTTTACATTTCCCAAAAAACCCTTTATCTGATACTTTAGGTCCAGAAATGCCAAGATATTAGGCTCTAAAATACCTATAATTGACTTTTCACTGCTGTATTTATTTGGTAATGTTACTAAAATAAAATTGCCAAGAAATTCTGTTCAAACATGTATATTCGTTTGTAAATAATGTCTTTTTCCACATCTAATATTGTCCCCTCTGCTTATTGTTTATATGAATGCAGTGAATGTAAGGTGAATGAGTTGCCTGAAATTGCAGGTGGGAGGCAGAGGAAAATATCAAAATAAAGATTAAATCAGAAGTGCTGTTACAGGTGGCTTATTGTCACATACATTCTATAGTTTATCTACCTGATTCATATTCTCTTTATACAATCAGATCAGAATGAGGCTGTATTAATGATAATAAATTACATTTTTATCAAAAGAAGTGGTATTCAAATCTTCTTTACAAAAAAAGTATATTTAGGAATGATTGCTTAGAAGGGAGAGAGATTGACTCAATATTACTCATCTAATTTACTTGCAAAATCTCATAATCCAATTAAAATTCAATCCACTTGTTTAAAAATGAATTGTAAAGATATCTAAGAAATAAGCATATTAGGGCAGTGATAGTTGAGAAAGAAAAAGATATTGCCATCTAAAAACAAATGGTTTGAACTCTTTAGAGAAAAAAAATGATGCAGCTCATACCTAAGAAAAGATTTCATTCCTCTTTTAGTCTTTCAGAGAAAAGAGATGCCACCCACTCATCAAACATTAGAAATATTTTTATATTTCCATTTGTTAAAATAACATACACTATTGGATATATGTTAAATTAATTATGCAATCCAAAATTTTCATCGAGTTTATGCATTAAAATGCACACATAAATTGAAAGAATCAAAAATATTACAGAACAATGAAGGTGAGTTTGTACGCCCCAGGGAGGGATATTTTCTTTACCAATCCCTCTTTACTTTTTCCCTAAAATCAACACTTTCACATTGATCAGAAAGAAGTTCTAGAAGTACGTTTTTAACTTCACAACTTTCCACAATAACAATCAATAAAATTTGAAATTCTCCCTATAGAATCAGTGACATTTCCTTAAGAAATTCCTCTTATTCATTGTTTCAAACAAGAAATTTGTAATGATGACACCATGTATGAGATACTGCCATGTATGACAACACTGAAGAAAAAGAAAGAATAAAAAATCAAAAGATCAGAGTTGGAAGGTGTAGCTAATTCAACCCCCTGTAAATATAAGAAGATTCTGTGGTTTCTTTTTTTTTTTTTCTTTTCTTTCTTTTTCTTTTTTTTTTTTTTCTTTAAGGATCATTCAATCTCTGTTTGAACATTCCAGGGAAAATTTAACACCTTGGTAGTTTAACTCATTTATTAGAAAATTCTAGCTCATAAATTAAAATTTTAAGCCAAAGTCTATCTCTTCATAATTTCTATCCATATCTTATCTCTGGAGAAAATACTTAATAAATTAACTTCCTTCGCATATGACAGTTTTCAAACACCTAAAAGTAATTATCTAGTTTTCTTTGTGTTTCTAGAACCCTTGTTATTTTGCTAATTCTTTTATGAATCATTGTAGTCATCAACACATACACAAAAAGAAGAGAAAAGAAATTTTCTATATGTGGTCTGACCAATGACCCATGTGAAAGAGTATGCAGAGTTACTTCAAATTGATCTGAGTTTGGCATTTCATTCCCATGCAGTCTTGGGTTGGTAACTTGCACACTTTCAGTCAAGTGGAATCAGACCAGGTGATTGGCAAACCTCTTTCACTGCTACGGTGCATCCTTACAGGTTCAGAGATGCATGAGAATGTCCAGTCAAGTCCCCAAACAGCCTCATCTAAATTTCTTTCTAGCTGATTCTACTTGATGGTCATTCCTTCTTTTTACAGCCTTCCTGGTCCATGGCTAACAGCCATGGAGTGGTAGACAGGAACAGAGAAGACCAAAGGGAAACTGGAAGGGCAATCCTTGAGAAAAGAAAACTGATTTATCCTTTTCCTTAAGTTTCAAGTCAGTGGCAGTAGCCACAGTACTCCTGCTTTTTCTTTAATTAGCTAGTTTGTAGCCAGCCTGTCATTTGAAGAGACATTTCATTGTTTTTTGGAAAAAGCATTTGGTAGTGGAAAAGCTAAATTACAAAAAATGGAGGAGCAGGTTGTGACCCTGAATGATGTTAATATAACCTATGAGGAACTTGCCATAGCACTACAATGACAGTTTTTAAGTAGGAAAAAACAAACGAATGAAAAACACAAAAGTGGGATGAGGGTTGTGTGCAGAGTGAGACATACGTAAAGAGAGATCATATGCAAAATATTTTCCTTGATTATCTTTTCAATGTAGAAAAGAGACAAGTACAGAAATTGAAAAATTATACAAATAATCATATTTTCCTTAAACATCTCCAAAGAAAGAATTCCAGAGTCCCACTGTATAATCATCCTGCCAAATTTTAATTTATAACTAGAAATTTCAAGTATTTGCATAAGTCCAGAAAGTATTTTGCAAAAGTTCAGCAAAACAGCATCTTGTACAATGTGTTCTTTAGTTCTATGTGTTTCCCACTGACATTATGTTGAGCTTATGTGTCCTCATATAAGCAATTGTAAATTCATAACACTAATAACATCTGGCTAGCGTACTCCTGTTTGCAAATTAGATATTGATTCCCTTTTCTTTGTTGTCTTGTTGCCACATTTTGCAGTCATTGTATTTTAAGACAGATATTTGTATACATTGAACATCTACTGTGGTTGGGAGCTTTATTATGGGCTTTCAGAGCTAGAAAGAAAGCAAGCAGTATTTTTCCTGGACTCAACCTTATTTTCTAAAACATAAAAGAGATAAACAGATGTGAGCACATATCTTGGAAACTTTTGACATTCTCTTTCAACAGCAATTATACAAAATATGTTTAAGCAGTGAGTACTCAGAAAGCTTAGAAGTAGGATTCTGTTTATCCATTGCTGCAGGGTAGAAACCATACTCTTTTTTTCCAGAATATTATGGGGGTACAAATGTTTTGGTTACATGGATTGCTTTTGTATAGCTTGAGTCAAACCCTAAGTGTGCCCATCACCCAGGTAATATACATTGTACCCATTAGGTATGATTTCACCCATCCCTTCTCCCTGCCTCCCACATGCTTGATTTCCTTTGAGTTTTACTTCTGTATGTGCTAATGAGTGCTGATCAGTTAGTTTCAATTTAATAGTGAGTGCATATGGTGTTTGCTTTCCATACTTATGATACTTCACTTAGAAGAATAGTCTCTGGTTCCATCCAGGATAATACAAGAAGCATTAGTTCTCTGTTTTTTGTGGCTGAGTAGTACTCCATGGTATACATATACCACATTTTGTTAAGCCACTCATGAATTGATGGGCACTTGGGTTAATTCCTCATCTTTGTGATTGTGAATTGTGGCACAATAAACATTCAAGTGCAGGTGCCTGTTTGATAGAAAGATTTCTTTTCCTTTGGGTAGATACCAAGTATTGGGGTTGCTGGATCAAATGGTAGGCCTACTTTCAGTTCTTTGAGAAATCTCTATACTGTTTTCCATATAGGTTGTACTAATTTGCAGTCCCATCAACAGTGTATTAGTGTTCCTTTCTCTCCGCATCCATGCCAGCATCTGTTGTTTTGGGACTTTTTGATAAAAATCATTCTCATTGGAGTAAAGTAATACCTCATTGAGGTTTTGATTTGCATTTCCCTGATGATTAGAGATGTTGAACATTTTTTTCATATGTTTATTGGCCATTAGTCTATCATCTTTTGAAAAGCTACTGTTCATGTCTTTTACCCAGTTTTTAATGAGCTTTTTTGATTTTTTTTCTTGCTGATTTACTTGAGTAATTTATAGATTTTGGTTATTAGCCTTTACAATATATATCGCATGCAAATATTTTCTCCCATTCTGTAGGTTGTCTGCTCTGTTGATAGTTTCTTGGCTATGCAGAAGCTTTTTGATTTAATCAAATCCATTTATTAATTTTTGTTGTTTCTGTGATTGCCATTAGGGTCTTCTTCATAAATTCTTTGCCTAGGCCGATGTCTAGAAGAGTTTTTATTTCTGCAGAACTTAACACACATTTAAGCATAGGAGCTATTTAATAAATGTTTAAACAATAGACAAAAAGATGAGAAATACAATTAGAAATAGCCTTTAATGGTTTAAATATCATCTTTCCATATAAGCATATATACTTAGAGGAACTTTGAGATTAGTGGATTGAGGAACTCAATATGCTGCTTTTACTGAGTTTGGAAGATTTATCTTCTTATTAAAAAGAATCAAGGAAATGGCTTAGGCAGGGTTAGAAGCCAGGTCTCTGAATTCTCAGCCTAGTGTTCTTTCCTAACTTATAAGGAAATATGCAAAGTCAGTCCTAGGAAAAAATGAAAAGTTGTTGAATTTTATTTTCAGTGCTTTCCCATCTTCTCATTACCCCTGACTTCTAGATCTTCTGTGCTGCTTAGACTTTGTTTCTCAGAGTTCTCATCATGATGACTCCTCAAGACCTACCATGGATAGCCAGCCCACCAATGTATCCTCTGTACTACCAAGCTCTATTTCAACATATCATCACATTGACTTTTCAATGATACTAAAAGATAAATGATCTCACAAATCAATTTAGGTGAAACGGAACCAACAGTTAAATTACCTTAATGCAATAGTCAGTTCTTTAATGCAAAGAAGTAGACTCATGATGAAGCATTTTCAGGTGCTGGGGTCAGCAGGGGACTAAGAGTATGAATATGCCTTACATAATGCCATAGAGGTATTCTATATAATATACACAATGAAGATCAATGTATATATTTTTTCATAGTCTTGAGCTTCTTAAAAAAGATCTGACTTCCAATCCTGCTACTAGAATTTTTTAAAACCACCCTGGACATCATTTTCCTCATATATGAAAAGAATTAATAATACTTATCAATTTTTAAACTACAGGTATATTCCTTGTAGTTTAAAAATTTTCTTTTGTTACCCATCACTGTGAAGAAGAAAACACACCAGGATGAACTGCAGAACATCTCAGCAAGACTGTGTTACAGTTTACTCTGGATAAGGTGTTGACTAGAAGTGAGAGTAATTCTATGATTTTGAATCTTTAAAAATCTTATCCAGAAGGAAGGCAGACTAGACTGAAGCCATATCTTTACAGTAGTCCCTCATTGTCTGTGGTTTCGCTTTCCACAGTTTCTGTTATCCACGTTAAATTGCAGTCTGAAAATATTAAATAGAAAATTCCAGAAATAAACAATTCAGAAATTTTAAGTTGCACGCCATTCTTAGTAGCATGATAAAATCTCATGCCATGCAGCTTCATCCCATTAGTCACTTAGTAGCCATCTTGGTTATCAGATAGAATAATAACCCAGTATACAGAGAATTTGGTACTGTTCATGGTTCCAGGAATCCACTGAGGGTCTTGGAATGTATGCTCTGAGGCTAAGAGGATACCACTATACTTCCTAAAGAAACAGTAATCACTCACATTAGGAGAGGGAATATTTGATATTTTGTGGTTTGCACAGAACTTGGTTTTTGTTTGTGCTTAGGCAAAATAATGAAGCAGCCTTCCTTGTCTCACGTTGACACTGTCACAGAGTGACCTTGTCTGAGGTTGATGTTCTGCAAGATTGCTTATGTCTGACAGGACAACATGGCCTACCTGTGAGCACCAGGAAAGCTTCAAACAATGCTGTAAACTCGGTGTGTCACCTAAGTACCCAGATATCAGAGATTATTTAAGAAAAAACAGAAAGGTGTTTTAAATTTGTGTTTAAAAATTTTGTGTTTTCTTTTGCTTATTTTTTGAAAAGAATATGAAGAAATCTGTGTAACTAAATGTGATAAGAACAAAAATGTCTTCTTCCTACCACCTCTCCCTTGCTGCTTTTTTCCTTGCTTAGTAAAAATATTTTGGAAAACACATTTTTATTATAATTAATATCTTCCTTTAAACCATATAGATTTTGACTCTTTGATGACTGGAAGATCTTTAGAAAATGCTGATAAAATGTAGTAACATACTATAATGAGAGTGCATTCCTGATTTTGTATTTTTTAATGCAAATGTTTTCACATTTGTTCTAAAAGTTTGCATTTACCAATAATGATATGATTGAATAAGGTGGAGTGGAAATGTTATAAGCAGAGGAGCAAGAAAAGTTGTGGGGGGTGTTATTTGTTTTTGGTGCCAGGTTCTCTGACAGCGGAGTCATCTGATAGAAGAAGGTGGTGGTTCTTTGGAAGGAGGCTACCCGCCCACACTCTCCCACTCTCAGCAATAGAGTCACCTACCTGCTCATACCCACAGGAGTGGGAGATGATGCTATGTTAGATCCGTACTCCTCCAATTATCCTTCTGTCAAACATCAGTCTTTTATTGTTTGCAAGAAATGTAGAGTGTGTGGCTTTGATTTTAAAAGACAAAGGAGGCTGCTGACTTGAAGACTGGAGGAGTTGTAGGTCTATTCCTTGAAAAGATCGAAGGCATCTTAGAAAGGGTTGAGATTATCTTGGATATAAAGCAACTAAAGGAAAAGGATAAAAAATGCCAACTACATGCCCACCTACATGATTTGATAGGAAAGAAAAACAGAGAGGCACCCAAATCACGCCCACTTACATGATTTTACAGGAAAAGGAAAGGAAAGCAATAAAGACCCATTTATGCTCATGGAGAGACTCCTAGAGAGCAAAAGAAATATTCAAATGCCTCAGCATCAGACCCCTGCATGCTCTCCATGGATGTTAACCACCTGCCTCCTCTGGGTCCTTCAACCTCAAAGGCAGGTAGGGGTTTATAGATGTCAACAATAAATAAATAACTTGTTTTCTATAGTTTCTTTGAGCTCTAATTTCTTTTATTGTTAAGCATTTCATTGGCCCCATCTACTAAATAATTATAGAGCAGTTAGCATGTGTCAGACACTGGGCATGGCACTGTCCATGGGAGAGTTTTCAAGGCGTTTCACAGGTCAAGTGATTACGAAGCTCAAAGCTCTAAAATGTTCTATTCATGTGAAATTCTTTGATAAATGTCAATATCTTCACCATTTTGACATTCTGAAATCACTGCACTTATTCAGTTATTATTACGAAAGCTATATGTATTATCTCATTCACTCCTCACACAGCCCTGTTAAGGGAGCCACTATATTCCCTTTTGCTTTTCAGATGAGGAAAATACAGCTTAGATAGTAACTAGCCCAAGACCAAATGGTTAGTGTCTTAGTCTATTTAGGCTGTGTAACAAATTACCATAAATTGGGTAGCTTATAAAAAACATAAATTTATTTCTCACAGTTCTGAAGATGAGAGGCCCAAGGTCAGGATTCCAGTGTGGTCTGGTTCTGGTGAGGGCACTCTTCCAAGTTGAAGACTACTAAACTTCCTGCTGTGTCCTCCAGGGGTGGGAAGGGGTGAATGAGTGCCCTTGGCCAATTTTATAAGGGCACTAATCTCATTCTTAAGGGCATGACCTCATGACCTAACCACTTCCCTAAGGCCACGCCTTTTGATGTTATTACATTGGGAATTAGGTTTTAGTATATGAATTTCACTGGGACACAAATATTCATACCATACCAATTAGTAAGTAGCAGATCAGGATTCACACTCAACATTGTCTCCTTCTAAATCCAAAGCATCTTTAACTACTGTGTACTTATGCTTTGTTTAAAAGTGTGTTCTTGATGTATTTCTTCCATTTATAGCTGGAGTTATGCTCTTGTTTATGCTGAACTATGAAATGCACATGGTATATAGGTCAACCAAATTCTGCTTTTTTTTTGTTAAAAAATTTTTTTTTAAAAAATTTCTGCCCTTGGTGAACAAAACCAAATTCTGCCTTCTAATTGCGGACATACATACAGTCTTTATTTTCTGAGAATTCCAAATGAAGCCAAGGGACAGGTGTATTTTATGTTTTCATAAGATGTATTCCACAGCCTATTTGTCATTTTACATTGAATTTATTCTTGTTTATTCCATAATTGTGGCCCTAGAGTAGTAGTTTTCAAGAAGTTCATAACACATTAAATTAAACCTGAAACCAAACTAAATATTCAGCTATAGCAATTATTTTATCTTAGGTTTCTTCCAAGAAATATTTCTCTATTTAACAAATATGTACTATTTTCCTATTTTCCGAGCAGTGTGCTAGATACCTGGATACACATTTAATAGAGGTTGGCCTTATGAGCAAGCATGAGGAATAGACATATATGCTGGTAGCCGAGTTACTGGTGATTGCTAAAAAGTCAAGAATTTTGTGAGATACTTGCTTGGAATCATCCATGTTAAGAATATTTACATCATAGAAACCTGCTAATACTACCAATGAGGATTTTTTTTTTTCTGTAGGGAAGGAGAGAAAATGTGACTGTTGAGTTTAAAAGGCCATTATTTTATGTTAAAAAAGATAAGATCACATGCTGAGCATGAAGGGTAACGTGGGTGAGGTAGGTGACTTGAAGAGAATAGCTGTTGAGAAGAACAGGAAATTGAAAGAACTGAGAACAAGGGAGAATATAGAAGCTTTTATATAAATAGATAATTGTTTAGAAAAAACACTGAAATTGTAAATTGCCTTGTAAAGGTGGTAAAACTATTTCACATAAAATTTAGATGTTTTGGGTAATAAATAAAAATTAAAGAAAAATGAAGGGTTTTAGTTAGTTGATTATCCTATTAAATTATGTAGAAGGGAACCAGTTTGCCCTGTCCGAAATACGTTTGGCTCTGTAAGGTTGAATTCTCTTGCCGTTTTGTTGTCCGTAATTGTTTTGCCTGCTCTGTCAATTAAGTGTTTTTAAAAGTAACGAGGATTCCATTTGGAATATGTATTTTACAAAGTGCTTTCACTGTACATTATCTCTCTTGATCTCATCTGTTGTTGATCTTTGGCTGGCAAATACTGTATTTCAATGAAGCTACTAGACCTTCTATGACACACTTTGAAGGAAGACTCATATAATTCTCATATAAATGCAAATTTAAAGTTATCTCTTAGGAGTTTAAGATAAACAGAATAAGGCTGAAGGAAAATAATAAACCCAAAGGGCCAGAAATTCCTGACAAATTACCACTATTTAAGAAATAGTTCAGTTTAGATAAGTGAGATATTGATTAGATAAATAATAGGGCATTGGAAAGTACTTGTAGATCATTGACAAAAATTAATTATGAATTAGTCTTTATTTCTGAATTATTCAATTATTATTCAGTCTAAGTTACTGAATTACTATTCAATCTAATTCAAAAATTATTCAATCTAAGTTGAATAATTTTCTTCAGATAAAAATTGCAAAAGCAAAAAATTTTAAAGGCTACATATTTTTTTAGAAATAGCAGATAAAAGGCTTAAACATAAGTCTCTGTCAACCTGCTCTCCCCAAATTGGCAATTTCAGTTTACAGGTATGTCTATTGTCTGTACATATTAGAATAGATACTCTATTCCAATATCCAGAATGTAGGAAATTGCAAAGCTAATTGTCAAGCTTTCCTAATTATTTTTTTAAAGGATTCAAGACACAGGCATTAAAGATAGAGATTTGATTCCTTTGGATGAAAACTCTCTTAACATTCTAGCTTTGTATTGCTTGAATAAGCACTTATTGTGTGGGTGGTGGGTGGTGGGACTCTTCCTGAATTTAAGAAAATTATTCAAAATATATTTAATTCTATAGGACTTTAGCACTCCTTAGAGCCTTTGGGAGCACCGATAGCAACAATAATAATAGCTGTTTAGAAATTTGGGAAAGAGTCAGCATTTTTATGACACTTGTAACTCTTTGAATATCCTGTGCATGGTTATTATAACCAAACTTTTAAGGCACTAAGAATCTTATAAGTAACACCTCCTAGCCACCACTGTCCTTTCCATTTAATGAATAGTCAATACTTGAAGTAAGATATGCCTATTGAATAGTTGAAACTATTTAGTCCAGCTTAAGCTAATTTACCATGTGAGAATTATGTACCGTGTAGAGAGCTATTATTGATAAATTACACACATGTTTATTTGCTTAAGGGTACACAGTTACAAATGAGTAGCTCTTCTAGGGCATGTTTGAACAGATGAGTAGGGTATTTGCAATGTCCTTTTAAATTACCTTAAATGGAATTCATTCATTTTTTATATTCCTTTTTAAAAATGTGCTTTATTTCCTCAAAGGTTAAAAAAAAAAAGGTAATCTACTTTCTACCATTAGAGTATTCACCTCGTTTAGCCTCCTCTTTTCACACCCTCATTGTTATGAATACATATTTTCTATTTTAGGAAACAAATGTTATACTTTCGAGAAAATGAATATTTACAGAATTACTGCTATCAGATTATATATGAATTTATCATAAGGAAAGTTAATAGTTGACCTGTCCTCTTTTGTCTTATCTTCTATACTTAAATTGGACTCAAACATTCACAGAATTAGATTCAAAGAACATTATCGAGGTTATCCTTTATGGTAGAAATTTTGCAGATAAATTATCTCATTTAACCTCCAAATATTTTATGAGGCATTAGTATTCCTGTTTCAGAAATATGATATTTCAGAAAAAGTAGAATACAAATTAGGTAATATTTACAGTCATATAGATGAAAATTGGAGCAATTACTAGGTAGAAAAACAAGTCTTTTGATTCTTTTCAAATATCTCCGTTGCTTCTGTGCTAAAAATGACTTGATTTTAGCAGTGGCAGTTCCTGCAGACACTGGTACATGGGCTTTGCTTTTTCACTTCAAACTCACTAAAGAATTGTGAACATTGAAATCTAGGTCTCCTATTAACCTGTGTACTGTTGGTCCACACAGGAAGCCATACAGAGCAACGAGAATATCTGGCCAGTACCTTGAGGTGAGGGACCCAAAAATGGGATTTTGGAAATCCTTCACCAACAGAAGGATTTGTGTTACAAACAAAAATACCCGGAAGATTGAGACCAAACTTGAAAAACAGTAACCTAGAAATCTTTTTGATTTTGGTTTTGAGTGAGGTAGAGTGAGAATTCAGTCTTTTCAAAACTAAAGAAATATGAGAAAAATAAAGTTTAAATCTGTGGTCGTAAGTTACTTTATAGGTCATCTAGCCCAGAGGCTTCCAAATATTTTTTAAGTAGTTGAGTCACTTTTATTCCAAGTAAAATTGTACCCTATACTTAATATTTAACAAATAGCAGTGATATTTATTTTATGGGAAAAATTTAAAACATTTAATTATTATAGATCTCATCAACAAAAATCATGAGGCCCATTGGACAGACACAGGAATTTGAATTACTGATTTCTAAGTGACATTTGCCATTTATATCTAATCAATTTTGTTTTGAATACCCAATGAGTGAGTGTGCGTGGTATAGAACAGATTTGATTGTGTGCATTCTTCTTGTTGTATTTGAATTTTTCTTGGAAATTCAAACCAAACTTTTGCAAAACCTTGGATTTATAGTTCAGTAATACAAGTGAGAAAACTGGGAATCGTGGAGGTCAGTGTACTTGCCAATAACACAAAGAAGTGTGGGTTGCTCTGAATGTTAACATACTGACTTAGTCTCCTGATACTTTCCCAAAAGGTAACCCTGACTCTGCAAAATGAAAGCATTCATTCATTCTCATAATCCTCCTCCTCTTTCTTCTTTAGCCATCAAAAAGTAACCTCATGGACGTTTACATCACCATTGATTTTTCCATTATAGGAGCAGCAGAAAAGAGTTCTAAACATGGTGCCGAAGACAAGACTCAGACCATTATTACAGCCATGAAAGAAAGAATGAAGATCAGGGAGAAAAATAGGCCAGAGGTATTTGAAGTAATTCAGGAAATGTTTCAGATTTCTAAAGAAGATTTTGTGCAATACACAAAAGCAGCCAAACAGAGTGTACTGGATGGGACATCTAAGTGGTCAGCAAAAATAACCATTACAGGTAAAAATAAGTCTTCTTTAAAATTTTTATTCCACTTGGAGATTTTGATGTGTCTTAGAAATCACTGCTAATAATAATTATAGGTAAAATTAATAGAATTTTTCTCTCTCTTGTTAATATTGATAGGTCTAGGTGGTACTGCAAATATCCAAAATACATGCTAGATAAATGAAGTAATTTCAGTGCACGTCTTGTTTTAATCAAAAGCTCTTCACAGGAAAAAAATTTTTGATTTTTAATACCTTCACCAATACCCCACAGTTTATAGGCAATTAGTGTTGTTTCTGCCTGCCACTGATAAATTACAGAGTAGCTATTAATCTCTTCAGTCAATTTTATAAAATGGGAAAGATATTTACTCCTCATTCAATACCCCTTATCCCTTTGATCCTTGAGCCAAGGAAATTTGAGTTTAGTGATGTGTAGCAATTTGAACTTCTGAAATTGTTTATGATGTTAACAGCAAGTGACTATGTATCATGTTAACATTTACTAAGTCTCTTATCTTGCTCATTTTGTATTTACAAGATAAATAAAGATGCTTTTTCAAACTCAGTAGAGTTGATCAATATTGACAGCAAACTTGTCAATAAATAAATCAGTCTGGATCTCAGATCTTTGGATTATGTTGGTTAACTTTTTTTATATTGTATGTATTCCTCCTCCTTTCTCTATCCATGTGTACAGTAATGTGTATATGAGTGTATAGCTACTCTTATATGTGTGTGCATATATAAATATCCTTGTGTATATGTAGATTACAGTTCATTAGAGGCAAAAGCAAATATTGGTTAAAGGAAGATTTTAATTCTCAGTTTATTTATGTTTTAAAATCCTGATGATCATGAGAATGAAGGCAATGGGGATGTATCTGCAAATCCAGGGAACCAAATGATAGAAAGTATTTCTTTCATTATATTAAAATGTTTATTTTGGTTTATTTCAGTGGTTTCTGCACAAGGCTTACAGGCAAAAGACAAAACAGGGTCTAGTGACCCATATGTTACAGTTCAAGTTGGAAAGAACAAAAGAAGGACTAAAACCATTTTTGGAAACTTGAATCCAGTATGGGATGAGAAGTTTTATTTGTGAGTATATAATGTGAAATTATTACAAATATTAATAATAAATTTAAGAATAATAAAATATTTAAGAATATACTTGCAAAAATTAAACAAGCAATAATTATCTCATATTTTAACAATTTCTTATGCAGAAATTACAAAAAGTGAAACTAATGTTATAAACTCAATAATCTCATACTGTTATTTTTTCTTCATCTTTTAAGCAAGTGAATAAGTAGAATATTTCAAACCAAAATAAGGTGGCACAGTTGGGGGGACTTTGTAGGACGCATAAAAATGTTTCACAACATGACCTATAACTTGGGATGACCCAACAGAGCTAGAAATTTATAGGCTTGATTCACTAATATCATGACATCCAAATATTTATAACTGATGACAACAGAAAGACTTTGAGTATCACCTGGTGCATCACTAGGTGTACAGCCACACCTGCACTAGCCTATATGGATGAAGTGGTTGATGATAACTTTTACAAACTCTCATTTTCCATGAAGGCATTTATTTTTAAACCTCTTATATCTTGAACCAAATAGCAAGAAATCATTTTTTCTTAAGGTTTTTTTCTTTCTACCACTCATTCTTAGAAAGACAAAATAAAATGGTTTTCAACTACCATTTGGTGGAAATGAAAAACCCTAAGTGAATTTATTTATTTATTTATTTATTTTCATTTTTAAAAAAAATTTCAGAATATTATGGGGGTACAAATATTTAGGTTACATATATTGCCTTTGCCCCACCCAAGTCAAAGCTACAAGGGTGTCCATCCCCCAGACAGTGCACATCATACCCATTAGGTGTGAATATACCGATCCCCTCCTCCCTTCTCCCACCTGCCTGACACCCGATGAATGTTACTACCATATGTGTACATAAATGTTGATCAATTAGTACCAATTTTATGGTGCTTGTTTTTCCATTCTTGTGATACCACTTAGTAGAATGGGCTCCAGTTCCATCCAGGGTAATACAAGAGGTGCTAGTTCACCATTGTTTTTTGTGGCTTAGTAGAACTCCATGGTATACATATGCCACATTTTATTAATCCTCTCATGTATTGATGGATACCCTTAGTGAATTTAAAGGCAGTCCTTTTTCTTTAGTCCTCTCTTTGCAAATGGTTTAAACATCAATCTCATTAACGTGTTAAGTAAGCAAACCTGGAACATCTAGCTTATTTGGGAATGCGAGCAATAGTGTGTAAATTGAGTTTCTTGCAGATATGGGCTGATACAAGCAGTATTAAAAAATAGGTTTGGAAAATCAGTTGGGACCAAACAACAGGGTACTATAGAATGAGTTAAGGAATTTGGGGGATGTCTCCCTTTCAGCTGATGGGAGAGACTAATACTCCTTCATTTGTTAACGGAAGACAAGAAGTCAAGTGGCAGTCACAGATATAAATTTCTACCAGGTCAAATAAATGAACAAATCAGAATAAGTGCAACCAAGGGAAGGGATGGAGACCATGACAAACTGGAGAACAAGTGGGTTTCAGAAAAGAAACGGTTTCCCTTGGGCCATGCAGCTATGAAGACACAATGCAGCTAGAGCTTCCGGTTTCTCAGAAGAAGCTGGAGATTAAAAAGTTTAAAAACAGCTTTTTTGATGTATAATTATCATAACATAAAATCTACGAACTTAAAGTTTACAGTTTAAGTTTTGACCTCTGTGAAATCATCACCCCAGATAAGATAAGGAACATATCCATCAATTCCCCAATAGGTTCTTTACATCCCCATTGAGAGTCATTTCTCCTGACTTTCCTTGTGCCAAGACAATCACTGATGTGCTTTCCCATGCTATAGAATGCTTTCCAAATTTTGCATTTTCTAGAATTTTATATAAATAGAATCATGTGGTTTGTACTCTTCTTTTGTGGGTTCCAGTCACTCAGCATAATTATTCTGAGCCCCATCCAAGTTGTAGGGTGTACGAGTAGTTTGTTTCATTTTTTTTGCTGGGTAACATTCCATTGTATAAATATATCACAGTTTTTTGATGTGTTCACCTTTTGATGGATATTTTGGTTTGTTTCCAGTTTGGGGTTATTAAAAACAAAGTGACCTATATGTTAAATGAGTGATTCATATTAAAACTAACATTTGTGTATAGGTATTTGTATGGGTGTGTATTTTTATTTTTATTGAATAAATAGCTAGAAGTGAAATAACCATCATATATTAGGAACATGTTTAATATTTAAGATATGTTTCCCAAGTGCTTGTACCACTTATATATCTACCATAAATCTGTGGGAGTTTCAGGTCAACCTCCTCTTTCCAATACAGATGATCACCAACTTAATGATGGTTTGATTTAATGATTTTTTGACTTTAAGGTGGGTTTATAGGGATATAACCCCATTGTTATCTGAGGAGCTCCTTACAACTTATAATGAGGTTAGGGTTTCTGTTACATGCCTATGACTTTTGTACCATCATAAAGTCAAAAAATTGTTGAGTCAAAACATCAGAAAAGTTGGACCATCTTCTGTGTTGCCAGTGTTAAGTGCATTTTTGATTTACATATTATCACTTTATGATATGTTTATCAGGATGTAACCCCATCATAAGTTGAGGAGCATCTGTACTTGGTAAGGTCAGCCTTTTAAATTTTAGCCATTCTAATCAGTGTGTAGGGGTATGTTATAATGATTGTATTTTGTAATTTTGAGTATCTTTATCATGTGCTGATGTGCTATCCATGTATCTACTTTGGTTAAGTGTCTGTTCAACTATTTTACCCATCTGTATTATTTTTGTATTTTGTGTTCATATAAATTTTATGGTTTTGGGTTTTACGTTAGGTCTATGATACATTTTGAGGTAACTTTTTAATTACATTCATTTTTTGCATATGAATATGTAATTGTTTCTGTGACAGTTTTTGAAAGAACTATTTTTTCTCTACTAAATTGCTTTTGTACCATTGATAAAATTCAGTTTTCCGTATACATGTGGTTGTATTTCTGGACTATTCACTTTGTTCTATTGATCTATTTATCTGTATTCTAATACCACACTGTCTTAATTACTGTAGCTTAATGATAAACCTTAAAATAAGGTCGAATTTGTCTTTCTTCCTTTCTCAGAGTCATTTTGGCTCTTTTAGGACCTATCAACTATTTCCATATTAATTTTAGAATCAATTCATTACTTTTCACAAAACAATACCTGACAGAATTTTGATTGCTTTATAGCACTGGCTAAGATTTCCAGTATGATATCAAATGGGAGTGATAAGAGCAGACATCTTTGCCTTGTTCCCAATTTTAAGCGGGAAACATTCCTTTCTTTATTTACTGTGATATTAGCTGTAGCTTTATTGTAGATGCCATTTATTCAGTTAAGAGAGCTATCCTCTATGCCCGGTGTGCTGAGAGTTTTAATCAGAAGTGGATGTTGGATTTTGTTACATTCTTTTTCTGCATCTATTGAGATGATCATATGATTCTGGTTATCATTTTAAAGTAAATTTATGTTGAAGATATTACTTCATTGTCTTTGTGTTTGCATTGTTTCCTGTGATAAATTTGTTGTCCTCATTTTTGTTCCCCTGTACAAAACATGTCTCCTCTCTCCCCCAACTGCTTTTAATATTTTTTTTCTGAGTCATTTCTACAGTTTGATTATGATTTGACATGGTGTGATTTTCTTCCTGTTTCTGTTGTGCAGGGTTTGTCGAGCTACTTGGGTCTATGGGTATGCAGTTTTCTTTCAAATTTGGAAAATTTTGGCCATTATTCCTTTAAATATCCTTTCTGCTTTCCCGCTACCCTATATTTGGAGACTCCACTTATGCATGTATAAGTGGGATAACTTATGCATAAGTTATAGGTGGGATAACTTATGCATAAGTATAAGGATAACTTATACATGCATAAGTGGGATAAGCTGTGAGATAACTTCAGGCCTCTTGAAGTTATCCCACAGCTAATTGTTGATATGTTTTATTTTTTAATTTTTTTATTCTCTTTTTTTTCCCATTTCACTTTGGATTTTTTCTATTGCTGTGTAATTAAATTCACTAAACTTTTCTCCTATAATGTCTAATTTGCTATAAATCCAAGCCACTGTATTTTTCACATTAAATATCTTATTTTCCATCTTAAGAAATTCAAATTGGGTCTTTGTATTTTCCCTTTCTCTAATTAATTTTTTAAACTGTCATCCAAAAGACCTCCAGGATGGCTAAATAGTAGAAAGGAGAGCTTTATTGGCTGTATCAGTTTGGAAACTAGGAAGAGACAGTCTCCAGCATGCACCAAAGGTGCTATGTCTTTGAAGAGGGCAAGAGAAGACTGGTTATTATACCTCTCAAGCTCTGTATCACATAAGGGAGTCATACATTTTCAGCAGGTTTTGGGGGAAAGCTATACAGATTTATGAGGGGGATCAAGTGCATGTGTAATAGGTAAACATATATGTAATATATATACCCTATGTTCACTTTGAGGCAGGGTTTTAGCATTAAAGTGAGTTGAAATTTAGCACTTTAGGTTAAAAGGTGAACTGTAAGACACAAGGACAGTTTGTGCACAGTCTCTATTTGCTGGCTGAAACTGGTTTGAGATCTACATTTGCTTATCAGGAAAGAATATTTGTACAATTTTCTGTCCAATAAGAGTTGTAGTGGTCTGGGTTGTAAATGAGGGTTAGGAAGAGTCTGACAATTTGCCTTATAGCTTCTATTGTTAGGTAATTTAGTAAGAGTGTGGTTTTTCTTGTAGCTTTCAGAATTTAAGAAGTTTCCATGCCAGATAAACCCTGAACCCTTGACATGTGGGTAACTTTTGTTTCTTTAACCTTAGGGCTAATTTTACTTGATTAAAGGGGTGTCTAATTTGATATTTCAGATCGCAAAACACATGCACTACTGCACTACTTATGGTACTGTTTTGATGTCCTTGACTCCGAATTCTAACATCTGTGTCCATTCCTGGTCAGTTTTGATTGATAGATTTTCTCTTCGTTATACCTCATATTTCTCTGCTGTGTTGCATGCCTAGTAATTTTAAATTGAATTCAAGACATTGCAAATATTACTTTGGTTGATGGATATTTTCATATCCTATCAATATTTTTAAGCTTCATTCTGGACGTAAGTTACAAGTTCTTTGGATCTTGCTTTTAAAATTTGTTAAATGGGAATGAAATAATGTTCAATCTCAGGCTAATTATTCTCTACTACAGAGGCAATACTCTTCAGTGTACTCTTCCTACACACTCATGAATTATGAGGTTTTGTAATCTGCCCAGTGGAAATTAGCACAATTTTGGGCCCTGGGTGAGTGCTGGGCACATTGCAACTAAATATTTTGATGGCTTTTAACCTAGCTTTGGATAGCATGCACTTATCATTACTCAATGATTTCTCATGAGGAATCTTCTGCAGATTATTGATGTCTTCCTTTGTTCAGCTCTCTTCTTTTTGATATTATGTCCTAATGACTCCGAGCTGCCTTGCTCTTGCCAGACTTTCATCTCTATCTTTTCAACTCTGAGGGTCTAATGCACTCTGCGTAGATTCCCCTTCCTTATTCAATACTCAGGAAGCTCCCTCAAGGCAGTAAGCTGTAGTAATCATAGGCCTCACTCTATTTTTTCTCTCTCAGGGATCACTGCCCTTCATTGACAGATCTCCTTTATATTGAAATCAATTGTTTGATATATTTTGTGCATTTTTTGATTTTTCACATGGAAGGATATCTCTGGTCCCTGTTACTTGCTCTTGAAAGTCTGGAAATCTGAATTTAATTGATAAGCAAAAATAAAATAGTATGAGAGTTAACACAGGGCATGGCAGAAAAAATACAGCTTCTAGAGATATTTGATCCATAGGTTGCCAGTTGCAATCTGTGAAATTAAGTAGAAATATTTATCAGTATTTTAACCCTGCAAAGAGTCTCCCTTGAGAAATATACTGAGTAATAATGGGTGCATGCATGTGAGAACACTACCCAAGACCACCCAAAGGGGCCTAGATGTGATAGTGCCCAGTGGTCATCTAAGCCAGAAATCGTGCTTATTCCCACCAGACTGGCTAGAAGCATCATAGTTCATGGGGCAAGTACACAGAAGGGTATACTGGAATGAACCATTACAATATGAATTATCTCTATTCCTATTGGCAGTTTTCATGTAATTTTCTATGCTGTATGCTTCTGTTTTCCTTTTGATAGGAGGTACCATCTGTACTGGCAATAACAATATATGTGTTTCTGAAAATTATTTAAAAAAAGAAATTTAAATTTAAATCCATTATACTCTGCCATGCATGAAATATATATAGTACATACTTTTTCAAAATATTTTCCACTTTACTGACAAAATATTTACTGAGCTTTGAGTGAAGTTACACTCACAATTATTTTCTGTCTCCTTCCAGAATATCAGAAATAAGTGCCAATCTTTAGCATTAATTCTTTGTCACCAGTTTCCTGAACTCTGAGATTTTATTCTTATTATAGATGTTCTATATCAACAGTTTCAGAAATATTATTCTCAAGCTACCTACCTATGCATGTTTTCATTTTATCATGAAAATGACATGCAAATTGCAGTTATCTTTCCTTTATAGTGGGTTCTCTTTTGCAGAAAGAATGGGTTTTTCATGAATTTCTGTGAGGATTTTGAAAAATGCATATATGTCAGAAATGAACTCATCCATGCCTCCCCCTACCCTGACAGTTCTGCCCTGCGAACTGAGTTATACAGATGTATCCTGACATTCTGAAAATAGGATGTTTTATTAATAGTATGGCTTTAACTTGTAAGCATTAGCTTTTTTATTATAACATGAAAAATTGAGATAATACACACTTTACAGAACTGTTAATTTTTTAAGATAGTGTATATAAATCTCATGGCCCTTAATAAGTATTAAAAATAATTGTATTATCATTATTAGCCTTAATAATATGATCATATCCTTTGCACTGAGCTTCAGTACTTTACAGCAAACATGACAGTAATACTTTCATATCAAAAAAGTTCCACCAAAAAAAAAAAAGTTCCAATCTGAATAGTGAGGCCAAGAGAGGACCAATGAACAGCATGTTATAAAAAGAAAAAGAAAGTACTGCTAAAATAAGAATCAGAGAACTGAGATTGAGAAAAGGATTTGAGAGATTGTTTTTTTCCAACTTCCTCATCCTACTAATGAAAAAATCGAAGCTCAGCTGGGTTAGAGTAGAGAGTGGGTACTACAAAGCAGCCCCCTGTTGTGAAGCCACAAATAAGACATAAGAAGAAATTAGAAAGCGTGATTTTTCCTTCATCCAAACTCTTCACTTGAAAAAGTGCTGTTGGCCTAAACAAGGCAAGCAATCACAAAGCCAGTAAAATGAAAATGCAATTGAAATAATTTTCTAAGTTTAAAATTCAGTTTGAAAGCTTAATTGTCCCCCATTGATGGCACTTTGATGCCTTCCAGAGATTTGAATGCCAATTAATTTCCATTTTAATTTTCTCACTCCTACCATAGGCTAAAATAGAAAGCTTGAGATTTTAACCTTCAAAATACTATGGATATTGTGTGACTCTAGCATGGGACATCTGGAGAATGTTTGCAGAAACAGAGGCATGACCAATCAGGCCCCTGCAGAAATCTGGGTTAGGAGGGGTTGTAAGCAAAGGTCTATTTTCTAGGATATCACATGAAGATTAATTAAGATAACATATATCAAAGTGCTTTGAAAATGTTAATGAATTATCTAAATCTAAGGTGCTCCTTATCTTTGTTCTTTGATCCAAAGTTGTATAGTTGATCGTTTCATGGTGAATTATGACATTTTATTTCACTTTCGTATGCTATAGTTGATGAAATGTTTTACGCGAATTATAAAAGATTACCTCAGGAGGAAAAGAAGTAAATCTCTTCCTGTGAGTTATAGAGAGAAAATAGCTGTATAGTCTGCCCATTTGAATAAGAAATTTGAAAGTTAGGAGACCTACATTTCCTATATACGTTGACACTGTGTTTTCTGAGGACTCCGTAGTTGATTCCTTGTTGCCTCATTTGTGCTAACTTCTGAAATAAAAATAAAATTTTATGCTGACTCCCTGCTAGCAGTGAGATATGTCATAAAGGTGATAGCAGGGACATGTTACTTAATCTATTTTTAATTGATATTAACATTGGAGTAAAGAATTATGTTAATAAAAGAAAGTCTAGTTAATACAGTGCCTGACAGGAGTGCAAATGTGCCCTCATTAATTGTAGTACCGAATAGGCGTGGGATGGCGTTTACACATCCTACTAATGTAACTGGACAACCAGCTCTACTTGTTTTGTGGAGTATCCATTTAACTCCACCTACATCTCCTGAGTGACCATTATAGGCAAAGCATTGTACTTAGGTGCCATGGAAAGTATTGACTTAAAGAGCGATTCCATGTTACACTAAAAAGCTGTCTTATCTACAAGATTGTAAACCTGAGTTCCAGAACTGTTCTGTGCCCAAACATCCTTCTTGATCTCCAAAAAAACCAAAACGAACAAACAAACAACAACAACAAAGAAAACCACCCTAACCTCTTTAGATCTCAGTTTCACCATGGGAAAGTGTTAAAAATTATTCCACCTTGACAGGCAGTGTGACACTAAAACACCATAAACTCATAGTGATATTGTTTAGAGACATGACTGTCTTGGTCCTTTTGAAACATACGTGAGCCATGTTCAATTCCCAGCTACCCAGATGTGGAACACTGAGTGCCTCGGGCCCATGGATCTCCACCATGCCATGTGCTGTTCAGCCAGGGCTGAGTATGAATTAAGCATAAACTAAGCTCTATAGGACATAGATTATTTATTACTACAATTAAATAAAAATACTCTTCATAGCACAGAGACTAACATTTAAAAATGACAGCCTGAACACAATCAAGGATTTGATTTATTGTATAGATTGCTGGCACAGTTCTTTCCTGGGCTACATGAGAAGGGGACATTTCTTCAGTTTTCTGAGCCAGCTCACAGTGATGGTACCAACATCAGGAAGTCATTTGTCATGGAAGACGGTTCCACAATTGTCTAAAGCAAGAAGGGGTTTAGTCACACGTTATAAGGTTAGAGTTTTTGTTTTACTAGTCATTGTCTACACTGTGACTGACCCTAGCAGTGGGGAGCTATGATAACCTATACCGCCTTTCACTTACTGAATGAGATTGAACTATTACCCATCCACACACAGCAGAGCCAGCAGGACCGCATTTACGTTATCACTGCTTCACAGCAGAACCTAGAGATTTTACAATAAGGAGAGGAAGGGGTTGTGGAAAGAGACATAGACTGAATTTTACAAAATATGAACTTAAGGTCACCAAAGAGAATTAACTCTCAGTCCATAAAAACACAAAATATCAAATTAGGATGCATCCTTAGAGATAGCACTGTGATATTCCATAGACAGAGATGCCAGGTGCCGTGAGTTTACTTTAAATTGAGAACCAGCAGAATTTTTTAAAAATCCCTCAAATCTTTAGGGAGTAGTTGGATCACAAACAGCAGTCCTTGGGGCAATGGGGGCTGTTCTGTAAGAATCCTTCTTGTTCAGAAGAAGTAAAACCCTCTGGACTTAAACTAGTCCTTAGAAAAGGGAATAGAAGAGGGAAATTTTTCCCAAATGTGACGAAAATTAGAAACCTACAGACCCAAGAAGCTTAATGAATCCCAAGCACAATAAACACGGAAAAAAATTATACCAAGGCATATCATAATCAAAACCAACGAAGAGAAAAATTGCTTCAAACTGGTGAGGAGAAAATCTTGAAAGCAGCCATAGAAAAAGATATTACGTACAGAGAGAAAAAAATAATAATGACAGCAGACTTCTTGTAAGAAATGATATAAGCAATATTGCAGTGGAGGAACATCTTTAAATTATTGAAAGAAATACTCTCAAACTATAATTCTATACTCAGAGAAAATATCTTTCACAAACAAAGGCAACAAAAGTTTTCAAAAAACCAAACACAAAATAAAAGCCTTTTTAGGCCTAAAAAAAGATGAAAAAATTACTACATTAAAATAAATGTTAAAAGAAGTCCCTTTAAGAAGAAGAACAGTGATACAATCTGAAAATGTAGATCTATATAAAGTCATGAAAATAAATGAAGAACACTGGAAATAGTCACTGCATTGGCAAGTATAGTAGATCATTACGTTATTATTTAGACTTCTTCTAAAAATCGTTGATTATTTAAGTAAAAATAAAAATTAATTCTTGGGTTTATATCGTATGTAATAGTTAAAATGTGTGGTAATGATTATATAAAGGTCTGGAGGACAGAACTGGAAGTATAATATTGGAAGTTTCTTAAATTATATAGGAAGGCCTATAATATTATTTGTAGATTGTCTATGACAATTTAAAGATGTATATCCATAAATGCTAAAGCAACTACTAAAATAAGAAAACAAAACTTACGACTAATAAGCCAACAGCATAGACAAAATTCAATATAAAAGTACTCAATAAAGCCAATAAAGGGGATAAAAAATAGGTGGTAAAAATAGAAAACAAATAGCAAGATGACAGACTAAAAGCTAAATATGCTGATGATCACATTAAATATAAAACATCTAAATGACCCAATTAAGAGGCAGAGATTTTCAGATTGAATAAAAAAGCAAGACCCAACCATATCCTGCCTATAAGAAATAATTTTATAAAGACACAAATAGGTATATTCCTTGTAGGTATGCTACTTAGAATGCTTCCTTCAATAACAGCAACCTACACATTATTTTCATTTTCAAGTGTATAAAGAACATTTAGCAAATAACACATGAAAATATGCTCAATGTCATTAATCATTAGGGAAATGCATATTAAAACCACGTGAAAAACACTTCATGACTAGTAGAATAGCATGTTCTTTGCCTTTTATTATTCTTTTTGTGCCTTTTTTGACCAATTGAATATTTTTTATAATTGCATTTAGTTTACCTTGTTGGATTATTTATATCTCATTATTTGTTATTTTAGTGGTTTAGAGTTTACAGTATATCTCTTTAAATTATCACAACCTATCAGTAATACCGTATTATACAGAGTATAAGAAACAGTACACTTCCAGTTGTCTGCTTTACACCTTTATGCTGTTGTTGCTAAGTATTGGCAAGGATGTAGAAGGAATGTGATGTGGTACAACCACTGGGGAAAGCATTAGTTTCTTGAAAAGAAAGCTTGTGTACACAAAAAGACTTGTACACAAACATTAATCACTGCTTTTTTATAATAGCTAAAAACTGCAAGCAACTCATCAATAGGTGACTCAATAGTTGAGTAGAATGTTGTGATATATCCAGAGTATGGAATATTACTTGGTAGTAAAAAGGAATGAACTATTGATACACATGACATCATGGATACATTTCAAAATTATTTTGAGTGACAATTCAGACAGAAAAAGTACTTACAATGTAATTACATTTATATAAAATTGGAGTAAATGAAAAATTGAAACTAATAAGAAATCATGTCAGTGGTTACTTGGAGAGAGATGAAGAGAAAAGATGAGAGAAACTGATTTCAAAGAAGCCATAAGAAACTTTTGGAGGAGGTAGATATGTTAATTATATTGATCACGGTGATGGTTCCATGGGTGAATATATATGCCAGGACCTAACAAATTGTGCATTTCAAATATGTGTATTTAATTGTATGTCAATTGTATCACAAGAAATTGCTAAAGAAGAAAAACTCTGAAAAAAATTTAATTTCATTCACCATGTTCGCAGAGTCAGTATTCCAGTAATTATCCATGTTCCAAAAATTCAAGATGATATAAAATTGCTGCTGCTAGTATGATGATGATGATGATGAAGAATGACAACCATAATAATAACATCAATGACTCCCACCACCACCATCCTTAGTGCTCTGAAAGTTTATAGTTTACAATGTTCTTCTACATATCTAAATCCTTAGAAGAAAGACAGTGTCATAGACACTTGTAT
Source organism: Avahi laniger (assembly GCA_963575035.1). Classification (NCBI taxonomy): domain Eukaryota; kingdom Metazoa; phylum Chordata; class Mammalia; order Primates; family Indriidae; genus Avahi; species Avahi laniger. Next base: position 51,427 of record CAUYSK010118944.1, on the reverse strand, counting down.
CCTCACATTTCTAGCTGAGAAAAATGAGTCTCAGACTTTTATGAAATTATAGGTGGTAGCACCTGAACCTCAGCCTTACCTTCTTAGTCTAAGTACTTGATCTCACTGGAGTATTTGTGGAGGAGCTAGTTGGTACATAATGTTGTACATTTTTCATACCTTATTCACTGATTTCCGTATAAAAATTACTTAAAATCAAAACAATGTGCTGCCTTAGGCACATCTACTTGCATTTACCATTTTTTCCATTAGTCTTTCAATGTTTTAGACCATTTTTTATATAATCCCTAACAATTTTTATGTCTTTTACATATGTTAGTGTTATTTTCTCACCTAAGTTTTAAGCTCCTTGAGGATGGAGACCTTCCAAAATAACGCTGGGTGCAAAGTAAGCCTAAAAGTGTACTAAATGATTATTTTCAAATGATTTCTGAAGTTGATTTCTTACCAATGAAAGTGTCTTACATAAACTTTTAATTTTTTTCATCTATTTGCATTATTGCTCCACCTTTATTTCTCCCTTCTTTTTCAATGACATTTTCTTCCAAATTATTTCAAAGGCATGTATTCCTTCTCTGTACACACCACCTGAACATTATTTTGGTGAACTCAGACATCGACGTTTTCATTAGCATCTCCAGAATGTTTTCCTGAATAATGAAATCTTAACAATGCATTTTGTCCTCTTGATATGTTTGTTATTTTCTTTCAGTTATGTCTCTACCCAATAAATTTTGAAGCAGATTTTTTTGTTTTGTTTTTATTTTTATTTTTTTATTTCTGCATATTATGTGGGTACAAATGTTTAGGTTACGTTGCCCTTGCCCCCCGCCCCATCAGAACTTCAAACATGTCCATCCCCGAGATGGTGCACGTAGCACTCATTATGTATGTCCCTGTTCTTGTGCCAGTACCAAGCTGTTTTCATAAAGACAAAATGGGAGCTATCAGTTTACCGGACTTCAAACTATACTACAAGGCTATAGTAATGAAGCAGTGTTTAACTAGATTTGGACTTGGTGGAGCAATAAAAGGGTTAACACTTATTTGACTTAGTTAAAGCACTGAAATAAGCAGTAGGAAGTAACCTCTTGAGCATGTATCTATGTTTAGATACATGTCATCCCTTTTCGCTCTGTTCTCACAGAACTAAGGGTAAGGTTAAGCAAGTACAAGATGGAAAACTACCACTAACTCTGGGGAAACATTTGGCATGTCTTTTCATCTCAGGGTGATCTCTAAGACTCTTACATAATAGGTATATTATTTTATGAAATTCTATTATTTACAGATGAGTATATGTGCTGGGAAAATTTCACCAAAAAGGAGACACTTTTTAACATGGCCAGTACTAGGGCCATGTTTAGAATGGTTTAAGGTATGCTTTATTAAATATTTAATTTTAAACTATTATTTACACCTTATTTTGTTCTAAGGAGGAATTGAAACAACGCAGTTTCATTTTTCAATTGTATATTCAGTCATAAAGATTGAAATGAAACTAAGTGATTTGAACCCAAACTATTTTGTAATATGGAAGTAATGCGGGAAAATGGTACATTTGGGGAAAATTAAGATGCTGATACGTTTGTCAACTGGTGCTATCCAGGAGATCTTAGAGATTGGGGGCAACTTTAAAGTAAAAATCATTTAAGTATAAGTATTATAGTAGCCAGTGCACAATAAGAGAGACCCAGTCCCCTTAGGAGACTTTTGGTTTATGGAAGGGAGATCAGTGCAGACATGCAATTCAAGAACAACTCTTCTGTCAACGATATCTACCACCTGACTAACTTTTCTTGTCATTGTTGGCCACCCGATCTTGACCTCAGATCTAGACTGTTTTGCCTCGCTTTTGCTGTGCCTTTTTGTTATGTTGTCACCCCACTGTCTTTTCACATTTATTTGAAATCATACCTTTTTATCTTTATCAACTACCCTTATGAGTATGGATCTTACATTCCTAGAACCCCAAGAGCTCCTGAATAGCCAAAAGGTTTTTACCGCTCCCTACTTTAGGGTCAAATGTCAGGATAATATTCTCATATGAGAATAAAAACTTTATATTTCTTTGAGTGGACAAAATTATTTCCCCATCTGATGGGAGAAGGACCAGGAAATCCCCGGAAGGGTGGCTGAGAGTCTGGAAAAGCATTTCACCAGCATTTAAGTGATCCCCTCTAGGGTCAATGCCATTCTCAAATGAATCCACTTTGGTAAACCCTGACGACTTCTAGGGCTTCCTCCACGTTGATACTAAGCTATTTGATGTTGTTTTTACTTGCCTCCCCCTCTACCAATTTCTTCAGTATCTGGTTAAGAATCAGACTAGGATCTGTGAGTGCACTCATTTTTTTAAATCTAATAGAATTTCTTGTATTCACCAAGTACAAAATGGATTGCCTATTAGGACACAGACTGACTTAATCATATAGAACTGGTGATTATATGGTCAGGTCATATAAAATTATTGGTGTTTGACCCTTGACCTACAAAAATGACAATTTCATGTGGTTCAACCTAAGGTAATAGCTTTCACAAAAATGATTTCTACCTGAATCATCAGTCTTTTTATTATCCACAGTATAGTATTTTTTATACTTTTTTAAAAAAAACTTAAGCTGTGTTTCTATTCAATCAAATTGAGTTGTTTTATTTTTATTACAAAAACTTTTGGAAGTTTTAAATACATTCAAAGAGGTGTTTGGTAAATTTTTCATTTATCTGTTCATAATTACATGTATTCAACTTTAGTTTTTATGGCACTCGAGTTTGCTTTTTAATGACAAAGGATAAATATTGCAGATGTGTACCAGGGCCAAAATATCACAAGTGTTATCAAGTGTTTTGTATCATCTGTGCAATAACTTGTTTTTTTTATTCCATCTTTTTGTATTTTCTATAATATCTAGCGAAAGAGTCCAGAGAGGACTGAAGTATAACCAACATTACTATTTATGAATTCTTAAGCACAGTTACACCATTCCAGATAATTGGTTGAAACTTAGATTTAAGCAGAAAATTTAACTGGAATGTAGATTTCCTAACATTTCTTTTCTTTGGCAATTCCTTGGTGATTAGTACAAAAGGTTTTTTTTTTGCTTGTTTGTTTTTTAATAATCCTATGCTGTGTTGTTATATTGCTGATATTTGGGATGAGAGGGATATTATTAATAGTTAATAGTAGAGTTTACCTTTATGATTGCCTCTCCTGATTCAAGTTTGGTATTCAGATAAAGTCTGGTCAGGACTTTTTTTTTTTTTTTAATGTATCTGTGTTAACTTGTCCTTTGCTGTCAAAGACAGAACATATGTATGTATTTGAATGATATAATTAGCTACAATTAGTTAGCTGCAGTTAAAAACCTGTAGGTGCCTAACACAGTTCTAAGTGTTTTACATATATGTATCATTTTTAATTCTCTTAAAAAGTTAATTATTGATATTCTGATTTTACAGATTGGGCATGGAGGCTCAGTGCAATTGAGTAACTTGCCCAAGGTCATATTGCTAGGAAGTAACTCAAATGGAATTTGAACCAGAAAGGTCTTTTTCCAAACTAGTCCTATTATTCCACTGTGTCTAAAAGATATTGACCTTGGAAGTAAAATGCAAAAAGGTGTAATTTATACTATAAATCACAGATCTTGGAATATTAGAACTAGAATAGGACAACCACAAAAACATCAGCAACATACACTGTTCCAGGCCCTTTACCGTTATGTTATCTTTTGCTCTTCATTACAACCCAGGACTTTAGAGATCATTGATGTACAGCTCTTTATTCTATGGACAGGTAAGTTGAAAAGAACACATATCATCACTTAAATAAAAGTAAAATTCGAGAAGACAATGCCTTTATCAAAATGTCAAATAAATGCCAAACATGTATCCAAAGTGGACCTTGTTTCCAACTTCAAACAAACGGTCCAATTTCAAGTACAGTAATTATGCCACTGACTTGACCATTTGTATTTATAATATTTAATGAGGAACAAAAAGGAAGAGTATGATTATTATTGCCACTTGTGATATTTCTCCAATATTTTTCAATAGACAGTTTTGAATACCTACTTGCTGAAGGTACTAAAGTTCAGAAAATTTAAAAAACAAAAACAAAAAAACTTCCCAGGGAACATTCATGCAGGGATGACATTTTATCTGGGTCTTGAAAGACAGTTGAGTGTTCACGAGGTAGAGGAGTAGGGAAGTAGGGAAAAGACATCCTTACTAAGAAAAACATGAATACATGGTTTGAGGTGGGAAAGCAGGGTGAATCAAAGAAATGATGAATAGAAAAGACCTTCACCGTGAGCACACATGCACTCAGACACACACACACACACACATATTCTCTCTCTCTCTCTCTCTCTCTCTCTCTCTCTCTCATTTCTCCTGTTCTTGAGAGGACAATGTGATCATCATCTTCTCTGAACTCTCTCTTCTTAAGTGATCTCTTTTCATGGCAAATGGACACTGAGGGTTTTTTTAAACAAGTTTTTTACCTTTATTTTAATATTAATAATTAAAAATTTTATCTAATTTATATTTTACATTATAAAATTGTTATAAATTGTCGTAATATTTTAGTAGCTTAATAATTATTTAACATTATCCAATATTGGTTTTATTATTACTATTCTAATATTATTTAATATTATTTTAATAATTCTCAAAACAGCTATTAAAACAAGTTTATCCTGCAACATTATTATCTATGGAGAAAGCATTAAATAGAAAAATGTAATACAAGACTTTGAAATATTTATAATCCAATTGTGGGGACTAGAAGGTGGTGCAGGGAAATTCATATACCCTATGAGATTATACTTTGCCTTTTGGGTCTATGGTCTGTTAAAGCACACTTCCTTCAGTCAACCCTCAAATGCCAATGCATGAACTCAACTTCTCCCCCTTTTCTTTTTCAAAACTCATGCTAATGATATAATTCCTTTCTTGTCCTTATATTTATTATCTTCTATGTTTAGGACATAAAATAGATTTATAATGCCCTAATACTATGAAGAAAAACCTTGAGACAACAACAAAAGTGAAGTGTTGGGGACTTTTGTATTTTTTTAACTTGTAATTCCCATAATTCTTTCTGTTTAAAAAGTTTCTCTGCATTGTCACTGCATTTTGAACTTAGAGCTTGTCCATCTACTGTAATGGAATTAAAGTTAACAGGGTTAGGGATCTTGATTCAATAATGGGTAAGACACCAGTATTGAGATGGAAGTGGGTTGCATAATTCATGATAAATCACTAAAAGGAAATGTGAAAGTTGAGTGTCTCATACTATTTCCATTTGGTGGGTCAGAGTATAAGGAATTAAGCTGTAACAGGAGAATTTAATTACTGTTTGAAGGGCGGCTGCTGCTTTGCCTTAAGATGGCTCTTGCAAAAGGTTCCAGCTGACGATTTTCTCAAACAGTGCTCTGCCTTCCAGCCTGAGTTGAAATGAAATTATTTACAATTACTAGAAGATATTTACAATATAATTTTTATTAGAACAGAAAAATATAATGAATAAAATAAAAATTTTCACTAATTTTAGTGCTTATATTTTGATATATACTCTTATAGCTTATTTCAATGGATATATATTTTAAAAGTGTTTATTCATGTATATTTAATATTTCTTTTATCAATGTATCTTTCAAAAAACCTGGCATAATATTTAATATACTACAGAATCTTATTTGATGTAATTAAAATATATAACTAGAAATTTTAAATATTCTTAAAGAGCATGATTGTAATGCTGACCTCACTATTGACATTTTTGTCTGATACAGTTGCTTGTGAGACATACTCATATTTTAGTTGTTTCATCAGATCTAGCTTGATTATGAGTTCATATTTCGGTTTTGAAACTCTTTGCTAATATACTACTTCAGTAACAATGTTACATTAGGAGGTGGTTACCTGAGCAGGAACATTTTCTCAGCAGAAATCAGGCAATCAAGCTTTATTGACTTTATGCAGTCCATGGGCATCTCTCTAGGCAGAGCAATCCATCACTTAATAGGTTAAACTCTGATGAGTAAGGAGAAAACAATTTTTTACTTCAATTATAGGGGATATGTATTGGGCGGGACATATCTAGGAAACTCTAAATTAAAAATATCTGTAGTGAGACCATTTGCAAAGTTGGAATAAATAATTTTAAAGAAATTAACCATTTAGATGGCTGCCCAAGAAAATTGGTCCAATAGTGATTGGCTCTACAGAGATAGGGCATCTGTGAATTGAAAACAAAAATAAAACCAAAACCACACACACACACACACACACACACACACACGCACACACACAGAAAATAATCCTGAGTCCAGAAAGAAAAAAATTGTCATCCTTTAATTTGGGATGGAATAAAATACTTTATTTCCATGGAAACAAAACCAGCTCTCTCATTAACAATAAAAAAATTTAAAATTAGAAATATGAATCACTCTTTAAGAAGAATTATTTTTAATTAAAGAAAAACTACAAAGCAAATCACTTGGCTCTAGCAGTATTTATCATGAGTTTACGCAGTTAAAGCTCTTATTAATATTTTTCTATTGATAAAAAAAAAAGCCAAGTCAGAAACTGGTAAACTAAACCATGAGTCTTGGTTAGCAAATTAATCAGGTTGGAAATTTTCTAGTAGAGTAAGATTTAATGAGACTGTGCATTCTCTATTATACATGAAGGATTTTTTCTCTAGTATCTAAAGATATTTCTTTTGTCAAATTCTGTTACTACAAAAGCCCATCATTTCCCATCTTAAATGCAAACCTTTATATTTTCATAAAAGTAGAGGTTTGTGAAACACATTTTAAATAATTTAGGAATGCCATAAAACACAGCAAATGTAAGAAATAATAACAATTCATAAATTCAATTTATTTTAAATCATTTCAGATATGATCAAACAAAATCAACTCACTAAGATTTTTTATTCTTTTCCCACCGGATTCAATTAGAATTGTATTCCGTTGCACATTAAGCCACAGTTGTGGCTTAGTCAAGAAAGATATTCATTTATTTCATTCAACAAGAATTTCAGGTACAGGCATTTGGGAGCTAGTATGCTAACTCAATATTTTATAAAAGAACAAAGCTTATTCTTTCTTCCTATTTTAACATCTTTAGAAAAGGCTGTTCTGCATCCATGTTCCAATGTAGTAAAAGGAGAAAATAGAAGCAACAGCATCGAAGACTACTGCTTGTATCTCCTTGGCAGAACTTCATGTCCATCTCTAGTTCAGGCGAGTTTGGGGAATTGTGTAAAACTAGGAAAGGGAAGGGGGGAAGTGGCTTGAAAGATTGTCGTATGAGCAAACTTTCAGTATTTGCCACCATCCACCTCTTTGACTTCTCAACATTTGTATACAACTTTTCTCCCCTATATTTACTTTAAATGAAATGAATTCATCCTCTCTCTTTTTAGGTAGGTAATCTCAAGATTATGTCCAATTTCTGCCATTAGCCTGAAATCCAGGATCTTCGGGTAATCTGTCCATCAGCTCTAGGTTTGGTTCTTTGTTGATCTGGGGAAAGAAATTAAGGACAAATCATCTTCCTCCAACACTCCCAAATGTATTGTTGTGGAGAAAGAAGACAGAATAACAGAAATTTTAAATTTCTCATTTAGTAAGAGGGAAAATGAGAAATACCTGTTGTTGGTACACAGCAAATATAGAGTCCTACTGGGCAGGTATACTCAGGACTGCCTGATCTGGCAGCAGAAGTAGTTACTGGGTTAGCCAGTCTGGTGTGCCATGTCACTTCTTTCTGCATGAATTTCTTTTAAACAATTTCTTCAATTCCTTAGATGTACAGTTGGGTAGACCTTCTTTGCCCATTTTGTCAGTGCCTACACTCAAAGTGAGTACTATGGAAAGTGAGAGTAAATTAAAAAGGCCTGCAAAAATAATTTAAAAGACATTCCATTACCTATAATACCCATAAATTGGGACCTGCCTAAGATGCTCTTCCTAAGTGGGGGGAGATACTGTACTTGGAGTCTACTTTCTATTGCTATGAGTTCAGGGATCCAGGAATTATTTTAAGTACAGATGTAGCCAGCCAAACCTAAAGGCACATTGGCAATATGGTTTCCTGGAAAATTTACCAGGCTTCTAGGAGATGGGCTTTAAGACAATTTTATGAGCAAGTAACCACATAAGCCTGGAAATTTTAACTCCTTATCTCTTGGCTCCTCTGTTCTGATCAATTCCTCTCTCTTAACCTAATGGTTGGAGCCTCAGTCCCCACAAAATAATATGCCAGGGTGAGAATGAAACACCTTTAATCAGATTTTTGCCATTAAGTTTTCCTTATTGTCACTCAGAGAAGTATTAAAAGATGGTGCTGGAAAAGCCCTGGGGCAATAATTTTAGCTCTTTTTTGGAGTTGTGCTTAGAAGCCTGTGATGGTGTGGGTATTTGCTTTTCTCAACCCTGCAGGGTTCCAAATTATGATTGTTTCAGTCAATTTATAGTGTAGGGCGCTAGCAAGTGAACCTCTTTTGGTACAGCTGTGCTTCCTTGCATCTCTGCTTGCAGACTGTTTAGATCTAGTTTGAACATATTAATCTTCATATTTTCGAAAGTAACAAAATTTAATAAGCACATGCCAACATTCTGAATTTCATTCCTACTAATAAACATGGCTCAGTTGGCACGTGGTCAGGGTTTCCAAGCATAGCAGGCAACAGTTTGACCAGCTGTTTTGCTATGGCACATCAAAATGCATTGGCTTTCCAGCCTAAGGTGGTTGAATCTTCACTGTTTGTGCCACCGTCTCCTTCATAGAGTCAGTTCTACATGTTTAGGTTATGTTACTTGCAGCTCCCTTCATGCTTTAAAAATCATTACATCAGTCAGTATTCTTAATTGCAAACAACATAGTCCACTTTGATTAGTTTAAGCACAGAAAGAGTATTTCATAGATTATTATGTTGCTCAAGAATAGCTGGAGAAGTCAAAAAATGTCAGCAACAGAAGCCACTGTGTGGGAACAATATCAAATTACAGGGTAGGGTTTCCTTGAAGAAAACACCAATCAATACTTTTGCACCCCGAACCCTGGACTAAATACTAGAAACTCTATATTAAAGTATTAAAGCACCCACTGCCACTGTTGCCAAAAGTGTAATTTCCCAGAATATGGTCATTGTATCCCTTTGCTTGATTTTGAATGCACATCTTTCTTGAATACAGGGCAAATGCGCGGACCATAGCTGCAAAGGAATCTAGGAATGGGTGATATCTAGATTCAGTATTGAGAAGATGAGGAACATAAGGAGGGATATAGCCAAAATGGAAGCAGAATGCTCAGAGATGCTGTGCATCTCTAGAGCAGCTTCAACTCAATCTCTGGCTTTATACCCATTCCAAATCCCTTGTGTAAATGCCAATATTTGAAACAGCAGCCCCGTTGCTCTCTTTACTCTGTGGAGGTAAAAATGTGAGTTTCTGACAGTTTAAACCTGAAGCATGATGGCAAACTTTGTTTTTAATATTCCTCAAAAATAGCTCTTAGAAACAAAGGAGATGGCCATTCTTTATGTGAAAAATAAAAAAGAGGTAGAACCAATGTTTGTTTTGACAAATATTGTAAATGTATTGTAAATGCAAGATGTTAATAATAGGGAAATTCTGGGTCAGGGCATACTCTCTAAACTGTTGATGTAACTTTTCTATAAATCTAAATTATTCTAAAATTAAAAGTTCATTTAATTAAAAAATGAAAGAAATAGAATCAATGAGAAATGCAGAGAGACTCAAACTCTCTTAAGCAAAATCCCAAGTATATCTATAGGAAGTACATCATTGTTTATTTATATCTGTCCTTCATGGATTAATATATTTTTGATATTAAATAGAAATTTTGAAAGAAAGATAGCATCATCTTTCCCTCCTCTTGCTATATAATATATATGTGTAGATAGACACATGCACATACATATTTCTGAATTCTGTAGAAAGACGTTGTCTGAATATATGTGTGTGCATAGATATGTATACCTATATGTTATTGCTATTTTATATGCATTGCTATTGGTAAATATATTTAACCAGTTAAAAAATCTTATCTTTATAGCAAAAACTAGAGCCTCAAAAATTCTTTTTCAAAATGTGCAGGATATTTTATCTTGTTAAGGAATAGATTCTAAAAATGGGTACCAATCTTTATTATCCAGGGCTTGCTATTTACTTTACCTGCTATTTGCAGGTAAAAAAATATATTAGATCTCTGTCTCCTAGGGCTTAAGTGAACTCTGGTGATTTATTTTATCAAAAGGTGACAGAAAGGGGCATCCTTCTGTTTTTATAATGTTTTGAATGTTTAAGACAATGATAGCTGTGTTTCTGCTACTTTAAAATTTCTTTCAATCTTTTTCTAATATAAAAAATGAAGCAAATAAACTGGTAGTTGAATTTTTTGTTTCTACCTAAACATTTTTTTTCTTCTTTTTGGTAGCAAAGAAATTAAAATCTGGGCCATTTTTAATATAAATTTTGGGCAAATGCCAAATATTTTATCATCCAAATATCATTGCTACAGTAATTTCAGGTGTATATTTGTATAGTAATCTTTGGAATTCTGAAAGGATGGGAAACAGCTGTGCTTTTATCATTCTGACTGCTCTCCCTGGTTAATACTGGGCTTTGTTAGCTGCTACAGACACAGTATTGTGGATTAATTCTTCCTCCCTCCCCACTATTTTCACCACATTTTGCTAATAAACATCAGTGAAAATACCCCATGTAAGGATTTCTGACTCATGTTTGATTATATGTAATTCTGTTAAAGGAAACAGGATGGGGAAATTGGGTTGGATTTTCTCTTATTATCATTATTTAACCAAACTTTTCTTCAATATGTCTGCATTGTGTACCCACATCCCATGGATGGAATGCGTTAGTGGGAAATCTCATTTACCATGTGATGTACTATGCCTTTCTGGATTAGATAGACTTAAAATAAGTTACAAATATCAGATGCCACTTAGAGCAGTTATCAATGGTTGTTAACTTATCCACATTTATTTTCAGTGAGTGTCATAACTCCACAGATCGAATCAAAGTCAGAGTGTGGGATGAAGATGATGACATTAAATCCAGAGTCAAGCAACATTTCAAAAAGGAGTCAGATGATTTTCTGGGACAAACAATTGTAGAAGTGAGGACCTTGAGTGGAGAAATGGATGTCTGGTACAATTTAGGTGATTATCTTTATGTCTACTGGAAAACAAATAAAATTCCATATTACCTGTAGCATGTATTATACTCCCATATAAATAAAAATAACCAATCCCTTTCTAGAACATTCTGTTGGACTTTAGATGATTAGTTTCATGGGCAAGTAAAGACTATTATTAATTTAAATTCAGTATTACTGAAAGGCTTTGGTAAATGAAAAGAGAAAACCCTTTCGAAGAATCAACTAAATATCTTTTAGGAGAAAAAAAAATTATTTCATTCTTAATTTGTAATTCATAAAATATAGCTTCAAAAACCTTTGTCATATGTGTGGGAAACACATAATCAACCTATGATTTAATGCTGTTTGACTTATTCTGATCCATTAATGAAATTTTGGTAATAAAAAAACATATTTAGGATTTCTTTCAAATAATGATATAAAAATAGGCTTCAGTTGGTAAAGCCACGTTAGTTTGTGGACTTATGCTGAAGCTGATGATGAAGACATTGAGAATATGTTTAATTGTCCTGATTTTTTAAATGAAATTTTATTATGGAACCAGAAATTAAATAAAGACAAGTTTTAATTTGACTTTTATTGGAATTACATAAAAACCTAAAATCTTCAGGGATGATTTAATAATAGTAAAAATGTATGGGTCACTTCAGTTTCTGTGAAGGACTGATCTAAAGATTTCTTATCCATATCCTCTGAAATGTTTTAATTAAATTTTGAGGGGTAGCTGATTGTAAATCAGACAGTGTTACCACAGTCTCAGGATTACAAATAGTACCATTTAGGATGCTAATATATTTTAACAAATTAAAAAGTGCTTTTGGCTTTTTTACAACCTCCATACCTCAAGTAATATAATAGTTGACAAATAAAGGGAGAATGTCATAAAATTAGTGAAATTCTATATAATAATTTAAAGAAAAAAATGTATTTAATTTATCTTGGCACAAATGATTCCAGCTAGACTAAGGACTCATTATCAAAAAATATTTTAAGAAATTTTCCTGAAAGAAAATTGGTGCTCCTACATTATTGGAGTAGAGTTTCTACCTCAGTTATAATGAACACTCTCCCACATATCATCTAACACATTGACAGCCACACTAGAAGAGAAAAAATTTCCCTGGGGCCACATGTTTTATTAAAACAAAGCAATCCTTTCTAATTTTTTTTTATTGTTTTCTGTGTGTGAGTTATATGCAACACAATCCACATTTTTAGAATTAAATTGTCAATATTAATTGTAACAATAAGAACATCGACAAGTAAGATTTTCAGAAACCAACTTCAGATTTTGCTTCACCAAGCCCCGGGGCTCAAAACTAGCCTGAGTTAAATGCAACTCACATGGCGGTCAATGTGTTAAATTATTAAATAACCTTATATATGAAAACAGAGATGTTAGCTGAGAGTAAAGTTCAGACCATCAACTCTGTGGAACATTGACAAATTATGCCTTATTATTATATTGAAGAGGTTTACCGGTAGGTGGACTCCTCCTCAGACCCCTCCCTCATGGATAATTTAACATGTCCTTGGGTTGCAGCAGTAAAGCTATAATTCAGAACAGAAATTCCTCATTTTTTTTTTTTGTTTTGACCAAACATATATGGGTATATTCAATTTGCCATGGAACTCAAACGTGCTGTTGGTAAAATCAGTAGTCCAGCTCTCAGGCTGTAATTCTCCTTCAGTCTATGAAATGAAAATATGGTGCAACCCAATATTGTAAGCCTTTGCAGCTCACCTTCAATTGTTTCTTTTGTGCCCTCGTTGCTGATGTTTAACCTTTGAGAGAAAAAAAGAGAACAGGTTTTAGCTTTTTAAGCTTTGTGTAAAATCCTTAAATAGGTTCAATGCGCAAATACCCTATTTTCAGTCTTTGTAGTACACTTTCCTCCCTCCTCATCACTTAGAATTCATTCCACCACACAAAGGAAGACTTGCCCAAAAGCCGTGGGTGTCCAAGCAGAGCCTGTTCCCAGAGAGCCTTTGGCATGATGATAGTTAAAATCAAAGAACCAAGAAAGCTCCCTGGAGCTCTGAAAAGAGATGTGTGACAAAAGGATTCCAGAACTTGCATTTCTCTTGGCCCCAGCAGAGAACTTTAATACTGAGAATTAACTATTTCTCAGCTGGTAAGAAAAACTCTCAGTATCCCCAGCACTCCTAAGAATAGAAACTTTGCAACACGATGACTATTAAATAGTAACAAGTAGAAGTCAGCAGGCATTCCACAAGAGGAAAGTAGCCTTCATGATTTACCCTGTATCTTATATGGCTAAAAGTACAGTTATGTTTAGAAAGAGGACCAGTTTAAAAAGTGTTCAGCACGGACTTCACCTAAATCCTATTTTTCATTTGTGAAATAGGTGTCAGAGGATTCTGTGACTATGTATTTATTTATCTCAAAGCTACTGATCATTTTGAATACACACTCATGCATATTATTTGGCTAAATTGAACATTGATTCCATTCAAATAAATAGTTAATCCAACACTTATAAGTAAACACAGGTTATAGACTGTAGATCTTTATAAATCATTGATAATGAAAATTATTAAAATGTTTATTTGCTAACCAGAGCTTTGGCTCGTCTTTTGAAGCACAGAAAGAGCAGAAACTGAGCGGTGGTAACTTTTAGACAAAACATTTTACCGGTTAATTTTACACTTGCAGTTGTCTTGCTTTTAATTGCCAAAAATTTATTTGATTTCATTGTATAAACTGATCAAGTACACAGAAATTTATATCAGAATATCAGGATCTTCTGATAAAGTTTTTCTGTTGGAGGAATCTGTGAGACAGTTTGACAATCACAAATGACACAGTAGGCAAAAATTTTAAATTATATTTAGGGAAATAATTATGGTTACTTAATCAAATCTGACCTAGAAAAAATGGCTGTTAGCTATTTAAGCCTTTTTTTTAAGCTTTCGAGAATGTGTATGAGAAACATGGTATTGTCAAAGATGACTAAACAATTCCTTTTTTGCTTTATCAGAGAAACGGACAGATAAGTCAGCTGTATCTGGGGCCATTCGATTGAAAATCAATGTGGAAATAAAAGGAGAGGAGAAGGTTGCTCCATATCATATACAGTACACATGTTTACATGAGGTAAATAAATTGCATTTTATGGATGATAAAACCTAGAAAAGAAAATGGTCTTGATTATGAATTATAAAACTAAATAATTTGGTTTAAAAAATCATTGAATTCAGTTTGTAGAGTGGTTCCTGGAGTTCTGACTCTCTCCTACGGCAGGTGATGTGCTAGGATATCATAAATCCCACGTATTGCTCCCTGCAAGGTTGTCCTCTGATCAAAGTTTAGAACAAGCCCATGAGGCAGGTATTCATAGACAATAAGATGATAATGCATAAGTAGAAAAAAAATCGCCATTTTTTCAAAGAATAAGAAAGAATGTTAAAAAGTGTTCATTGAAGAAATGAGTAATAACAAGTATTTTGAAAGCATTAAAGAGCTAGTACTTCCTTCAGTAGCACGGGAGAGGATCCAGATCCGAACTGTTTTTGAAAACTCTGAGTTAGGGTTCAGATTTTATTGAAAATTTAATTAGAGATATTATTTATAACTAGAAACATAAAAATGCTGATGTGGTTTCAGTGGCTTTTGGGAGCCAATGTAACAAGCGGTCATTTTTTTCTTCTTTTTTCTGAGTACAACAAAGGGCTTCATACATATTGAACCCTCCTCCCTTCTAACTTTTCTTTCCATGAAGATATATGAGAGGATCAGAATGTGGTTATGCACCAAAAAGGCAGGGCCTGGTTGGCTTGGAGAGACTGAGAGACCACTCAACATTAATCCAAAGGGTGGATTCACCAATTCCCTTTTATGCCTCAGTATGGATACATAAACTCATAATCTTGGGCTTCTATTGGATGCTTTGCAGCTGACAGGTTAGAGATGTCACTGGAAATGTTTTCTGATGCAAATGATACTTGTCTCATATATCACAAAGTATGAAGTGAATCTGAGGAATGAATGTACCTTTCTCCACGTTCAAAGTGATAAAGAGAAAGCACATTCCTGAGAAAAAGACAGCTGAAAGACAGCTTTGCTCTTTTGCATGCTATTTTTCCTAAATACATTTACAAAAATTTATATGTGTAAATGTTTACACCTCATTTTACTAAGAAAGAAATGAAGAGCACTGTTTAAATCCATTTACATGTTACGAAGTAATTAAATACAGGATTTAGGCTTAATTTTGTGACCACAATCTAGTAGTCTCTGATATTGTTCCTTGAAGAAAGGTGGTTCAGTTTTCAGACCAATAAAAAGAAATCCCTTAGACTGGCATGATGAATAATTCTGGCCTTAAAATGTGGATAGAGGCCGGTGCGGTGGCTCACGCCTGTAATCCTAGCCTCTGGGAGGCCGAGGCAGGCGGATTGCTTGAGCTCAGGAGTTACAGACCAGCTTGAGCAAGAGCGAGACACTGTCTTTTCTATAAATAGAAAGAAATTAGCGAAACAATTAAAAATAGAAAATTAGCCGGGCATGGTTGCGCATGCCTGTAGTCCCAGCTACCCGGGAGGCTGAGGCAGGAGGATCACTTGAGCCCAGGAGTTGGTGGTTGCTGTGAGCTAGGCTGATGCCACGGCACTCTAGCCCGGGCAACAGAGTGAGACTCTGTCTCAAAAAAAAAAAAAAAAAAAAGTGTGAATAGAGAATATTTGTGATCAGAGGCACAGCGCTGTGCTTCACTTTTCGGAGTATTTTCTGCTGGTCCAAGAACCAGGTATTATAAAACTGAAATTGAAGAAAAGGTCCTTCAGTTTACCCAGGCTTCGTCCATATAGCAGTTTCCAAACTTGTTAGAAGCAAAGATGAATTGAGGGTAGTGATTTATTTTTGCATTACAAAATTTTCAAACATTCATTTCAGCCCCAATTCATTGACCTGACTCTTAACCATTTTGCAGCTGAAGCCCTTTAGTATCATTTACATAACTAAATTCTGTATTAACATAGCCAAAATCACATTATTTATCCAGGGCATTAAAATTTACTCAGTGCCTATGAATGCAAAATATATTCTATTATGTAGAAATGTCTACATGCAAAAACTTTTACTTCTGAAAATGGTTTGGTATGCAAAAAATATCTGAATCGTTTATTCTGCATAGACCCAGGCAGAAGCAAAAGCAGATTTTTCATAGAAGATGAAGTGCGTTAGAATAAAAATCCAAGATATTTCTGTTGCTTGTAGATGCTGATGAAACATTAGAAGTGATGACAATGCAAGTGCATTTTACTGAAACTTACAGTTAAGTATTTCTGGCCTATTCTAAAGAATCACTGAACAATTGAAAACCACTTGCTTTTAGAATCTATTCCATTATTTAACTGAAGTGAAATCTAATGGTGGAGTGAAAATCCCAGATGTCAAAGGAGATGAAGCCTGGAAGGTTTTCTTTGATGATGCTTCCCAAGAAATAGTTGATGAATTTGCCATGCGTTACGGGATTGAATCCATTTATCAAGCTATGACGTAAGTATTATAGAACATTTACATGGTCATAAATCTCCAATGAAATCTGAAGAAAAAAAGGAACATTCATCTCACTTCTAATTCAAATGAAACTTTGATTAAAAAGATGATTACATTTCTTTGTGCACGTTTGACGCTGACTGCTGTCTCTCTGACAGCTGAAGTCCTAATGATTTGGTGATTCACTAACACCGTCGTACCAATCCTTTTCTTGTTCTCCATGTATGGTCCCTTGACAAGTAGTATGAGCAGCACCTGGTCACTTAGAAATGCAAATTATTCAACCCACCCCAGATCTGCTGAATAAAAAATTCTAAGGGTGGAGCTCAATGATTTGTGTTTTAACGCACGTACCAGGTAATTCTCATATAAAAAGTTTGAGGACCAGTGCCTTATTTGCTATCTTAGGAAACTAAAGCCCTGATGCCCTGATTTGTACAAGATTACAAAGCTTTTTAGTGTCAGAGATACATCTAGAGCCATAATTGTGTCTTGCCTCAAATATTAGACTATATCCTTCCTTCTTATATTTATATCAGCACTACTAGTTCACTAAAACAATGATTTATTTGGCATCCATAGAACCTAAACATTATAGCAAATGTGATACCACAGGATTGTCTTCTACAGGCACCAGACCCTGACTGAGGAGTTTCAGTAAGGATTTAGAACTGGGTCATTACTCCTCCATTATTTGCTTTTTGACACCTGGGCTAGATTTGTAAGTGCATTTGGTTAACCTATATATCGTGTATAACATGTAAACTATTCATATGCATATATGAGAGGCCTTTTTCTGTTTTATTAAGGTCATATTTTCATGTGAACTGAATAAATTCTGTACCAAATAATCAGTCGATTTCAGCCATCTTAATGATGGATGTAGATTGGACCAAAATCAGTATTCCTCTTCAGAGTTTCCTGTTCATAGCATTTAATCACTAGTTATAATTCTAGAACAGGATAATGTAACAATGAATGTTTTCAAATTACTTCTGGAGATATTGTGTGTGTTGTTTCCGTTTATAGAATGTTCTGATGCTAAATAATAAAGATACATAGATTTTTAGATACAAAAAAAGCAAACAAACAAACAAAAAACCTTAGAAATGACCCAATTGAACCTCTCTCCCAAATCCAGAAATCCTGTTTTTAGATCCCTGAATGACAGTCATCATCCCCTTGCTGGTTCACATCCAGTAACAGGGAGCTCATTCCTTTCAAGGCAACCTATTTTATAATTGTGCAGCCAGAAAGGAGTCTGTGACTTTGATATCTGCTCCATCTGAGCCAAAGCCTGTAACTCAGCAGAACACCTAGTGTAATATTTGGGCACAATTAAAATTCAACTGTGATCAACAGTCTAAGGTAAATGAACTGTTCTATGCAAAGAAAGCTAGGTTTAAAAAAAAAAAACAAAACAACCTGCTTCTGGAAAAAATCCCAGTAAAAGAAAGGATCAAGTTAAATTTATTCCAATATATCTCTGTGAGCTGATGTTAGATTCCTTCATTTCTGTGTTCCTATTTTCTGAGAAGCACACAGTCGTGCTAATATAGAAAATTGGTAAATATATGAGAATCGAAAAGAGGAGAATTAGCCCTCCTTCATTCTTTCACATTGCATTTTTCTCTTGCCTCTCAACCTAAGTAAACAATAAAAATTATAAAAATATATACATTTTGGATACTTATTGGTATCAAGTGACCAGCAGGTAAATTGGGTCTTATCGTATTTATCAAACTAAGGTTCGACAAAGCCCCTGGTCACACTAGATAATAGTACTAATATAAAATGGGAGTTGGCAATATTTTTTTTTTCCTGTAAAAAGCCTGATAGTAAATATTTTGTGGGCCCTGCAGTCTCTGATACTGCTCAGCTCTGTAGTCCCAGTGCAAAGCAGCCATAGATGTTAAGTAAACAAATGGACTTGGCTGTGTTCTAATAAAACTTAATTTTAAAAAAACAAACACTATGCTCAGTATTTGTGGTGGGCCACAGAGTGCCAACCACCCATCTAAGGAGTGAAAGCAAGGCAGACAGACATAGGAAAGAGAATGCCTTTTTTGTGTGTGTGATACATTTACATATACACTTTAATGAGGACAAAATGTGGTAGATTATATGTGTTTATGGTTATACGTTTAATTTGATATTAATATTTTTATTCATTGCATGTTTATTTTAGTATTGAGTACTGATCAAGACAGACTTCACATTTCTCTCAGCTTGACAAAACTTTACACAGGCTTCTTTCTGCCTCTAGGCCCCTGACCTCCCTCTCACCTGGCCCTTGCAGATCCCAGTTGGCCTAACCCCAGAGACTCCACCTCCTTTTCCTTAGGCATTTACTTTAGAAAATGTGTAAATTTTTTATTTGTCCCTTGAGATATAAATCTGTCTTTTATGAAGTTCTCTTTCCTATTGCCATAGCCTTGAACAAAAATATTCTTGCTCAATTAACTTTGGTGCAATTTTTGCTTTGACACTACAAATATTACCGTTTCCTTGCCAGAAGAAAAAGCTAAATTTCTATTGCCTGACAATCTAATAAATCCTAGAAACAAGTTACTACCAATATAGATATAATCTCTTCACTTAGTATTTATTGGTATATATTAATTTTTGGAAATTAATTTCTCTTATGCAAAAATATACATGTACCCATTTTATATCAATATGTTAATATGATTATAATCTATAATTATGTTTAGGAGAGATAATAGAATGGAGCAGCTTAGAGGTGCATTTGAATTCTATTCAAGCATTTACAAATTAAAATTTCGAAGAGAGCAGTCCTTTTTCCATTATTGCTTTTTAAGAAGTTCTTGATGCATGGTAGAAACGCAATATATTTTTGTAATTGAATGAATCAGAAGCAGAAGTTGTTTATCAGAATTACATTTAATTTCAACTTCTCCTGGTGTGTTTGTAGGTGTCAGAGGTTTTCAGTTGCCAAAAGCAAGCAAAGTAGAAATGAAAAGTTTAATTAAACTGTTAGAGGTATCTGCGTCACCACTTATATTGCATTTAAGCATTTTAGAGCACACCACATTGATCATTTCTAATAATTTGAGGGAGTTTCAGAGTACTGATATTTTTCAGCCAGGGGTTGAAATATAGTTTTCAGAGTTCGTTTTGACCATACTTTCAAAATGATACTTTTGCAATTGAACTGTATCTTGAGTCCTTATCTATTTTTGGCCAATGATAAACTCAACTGGAAAAAAGAACAGTTTATGAATAAATCTATTTTCAAATTTAAACTGGTGAATAGTGAATAAGTATTCGTTGTTTTGAAAACTGGCTTCAGGGAATAACAGTAGCAAAAAATAATCAGAAAACCAACCAACCAACAAATAAACAAACAAAACCTAGAACTAAATGCTTTAAGCTTATCTAAGAATTACTTCCTCTTAATTTTTAAAAGTACAAAATAGGAGAACTCAGCTTCAAGAAAGAAATCATATCCTGTCTGTATAGTAAGGATACTGATGATTTTGGGAAGGGACAAGACTGCTTAATTCTGTGGACTTTCCTAGACATTATTTGATCAGAAACATAAGTCCAACTGCAGTTTCTTTTGATATTTAAAAACCCTTTTTGACTTATCCAAATTCCCAGGTAACTTCATAATCTTACTTTTTTTTTATTAGAGATTGCTTGGTTTCTTTTAAGCATATCACCAGTTCTTTGAAGATAGATTTGAAGAAGAAATAAGTAAGGAGAAGTATACATTAAGTCAGAGAGTCTAATAGTATGTTATAAAATTTTCCTCTTGTGTATTCCTCATCATAAAAAGGAGACCAAATCTATTTTTCTGGTAAATAACCTGAACATTAAGACGGAACTTTCCAGTCCTCCAAGGCAATTCCTGTTTACTGTAAATGCATTTCCCTTTCACCACAAAATCGTCTTTCTGAGGGCACAATTTATTTATATTAGCCCTATGTGTTACATTAAAATGTATCCTTTGTTCTGGAAGCATTTGTGAGAAAGAAAAGCATTACAATTTTCCCATTTGAATAAGTAATGCATCAAGAATCTGAAGAATTTTTTCCACCGTGGCAAATGCGACCATCCATCTAAAATAAAAGCAGTTGTCTGATTTATGACAGTAAGAATGAGAATCTGTTTCCTTTTTCAAAGGAGTGTACTATTCTGGATATGTTGCCTCATGGTTAGGCATAGAAGATGTTTCCATCATGAGCATTTTGGAAGTTTTTGACGCTTTTCATCTATTTATGAAAATATATATGTTCCTGACAATGTCCTGACAGACTAACTGTTCACTGCTGAAAACATCTAGGGAATTTCAGATCAGGCATTAAGGATTAAATCATCCTCCGGAGGTGATTTCTATCAAGCAAATACATTTTAACTGTGTGTTTAATTAGTCATTTATTGTAAAATGAAGCCCAACGTGTCTCACAAAATCTGAGATTCTTTTAGACTATGGTTATGCCTCCAAAATGTCAAATGAGAGAAAAGCATCAGGTCAATATTTTTTACCTTGATGCGCTTAACAAACAACCTGTACTTTGACACTGGCCGTCTTAATTTAATCCATATTTAAACCAGAACTGTTTGGATACAGTTTATTTTAAAGCCACCAGTCTACTTTAGCTGCTTGAGCATGAGCCTGCTTTCTAAGGAGAGCTGCTTAATTGAATCATTCATTCATTTAAGAAATATTTGCTGAGTGCCTATCGTATTCCAGGAACTTCTCTAGGCACAGAGGATACAACAGCGAGCAAGAAGTCAAGGTCCAGTTTCTCATGAAGCCCACATTCAAGAAGATTAATTTATTCAATAGCCATTTTCTGAGTGTCTACATGTGATGACTTATATATTATGTCTTAGTCTGTTGAGCTGGTATAACAAAATGCCACAAATTGAGTGGCTTATAAACAACAGAAATTTATTTCTCAGAGTTCTGGTGGCTAGGAAGTCCAAAATCAAGGTGCTAATGGATTCAGTCTCTGGGGAGGGGCTATTTCCTGATTTATAGGTGGTTATCTTTTATGATCAAAGATGTTGAGAGAACTCTCTGGGGTTTCTTTTGTAAGGATACTAAAATCCCATTCGTGAGGGTTCTACCTTATGCCCTAATCACTTCCCAAAGGCCCCACCTCCTAATTCTATCATCTTGAGGGTTGGTTTCAACATATGAATTTCATGGGAACACAACTATTCAGACCCATAGCACAGGGAAATGGCATATATAGAGCGATTAAAGATAGCTCTTTCCTCTGGTGAGCTCCTAATTTAGGAGGAAAAGGAAGAAAACATTAAATACTAACAAGGCAGTGTAATAGAGGTACACATAGGGGTTCTAAGAGCGTGAATTTGGAGGAACCAACTCCAGGCACAGATGAGGAGAGGTGTCACAGAAAGTTGATGGGCAGCGTCAGAGTCCCTCTCTTACTTGCCCTTCAACTTCCGTCACTCCTCTAAACCTGTGCATTTCATTACTTTCCTGTCCCACACCATTGCTCTTGGACTCAAAAATCTCCAGAATTGGGCTCTAGCAATCTATAGCATCTATGAGAAGGTATAATGCTTTTGGCCTAAGAAGTGATCCTTAAATGTTTGAGTCCCTCTTTAGTGACAATAAAGAATAGGATATTTCCTTATCATTGAAATACGTGCAGATATAAATTTTGGAAGCAAATGTGTTAAATATAGTTTTAGTGTATGAGTTTCTAACATCAGGAATGCAGATAGTCTTTTCTTTCATCCTACATTGTTTCTCTAAAATCTCTTCCAAGGATCTAAGTAAGGATCATTGTCTGCTTTTGGTACTTCTTTCCAGTCAACCTGCTCTTCTGTTCATTAAAAAATAATTTATTTTTTAAATCTTTTGAATCAAAGGTATTTCCATTCCTTAAAAAATACAAGTTAACTGTGATTATGAACAATTGTCTGTGAAATGGCATGTGAGTTAGATGATTGTTTTATCTTTTTTGCATCATGATACTTAAACTTATCACTATACTTAACAAGTGAGATGAATCCAGACGTGTTGTTTGAGATACACAGGACTCTCACTATTAGGCCAATAATATTTGAGAACTAATGGTTAATAACCTTGTAGCACTTGCTTCAGCTGAAAACATGCCAGTAACTCTCTTATTATTCACAACATATTTTACTTTTTTTTAAGTTGACAGATAAAATTGTGTGTATTATGTGCAACATGAGGTTTTAAAGTAAATACATATTGTGGAATGACTAAATCTAGCTAATTAACATATGCATTACTTCACATATTTATCATTTTTGTGGTAAGAACCCTTCCACTCTCTTAGCGTTTTTCAAGAATACAATGTATTGGTAACTATAGTCACCATGTTGTACAATAGATCTCTTGAAAGTATTTCTTCTATTTAACAAATTTTTTGTCCTTTGACCTATGTCTCCCAACCCGCCCCACCAACACAAACATACCCCAGCCCCTGGTAACTACCATTCTATTCTCTAACTTGCATGAGTTCCACTTTTTTATATTCCGCTTATGACTGAGATCATGTAGTGTTTCTCTTTCTGTGCCTGACTTATCAAACTTAGCATAATGTTCTCCCAGTTCATCCATGTTTCTGCAAATGGCAGAATTTCCTTCATTTTTGTGACTGAATACTATTCCTTTGTGTGTGTGTGTGTGTGTGTGTGTGTGTATACACACCACATTTTCTTCATCTGTCAATGGACATTTAAGTTGATTCCATATTTTGGCTATTGTGAATAGTGCTACAATAAAATGGGAGTGTAGATATCTCTTTGACATACTGATTTCTATTACTTTGGATATATACCCAGTTGTGGGATTGATGGATTGTATGGTAGTTTTATTTTTAATTTTGTGATGAACCTCCATACTATTTTCCGTAACAGCTGTACTAATTTACATTTGCACCAACAGCATGCAATGTTCCCTTTTCTCCACCTCTTCACCAACACTTATCTTTTCTCTTTTTTGATCATAGCCGTTATAATGGGAGTGAAGTGATATTGTGACTTTAATTTGCATTTCCCTGATGATTAGTGATGTTGAACATTTTTCATATACCTGTTGGTCCGTTCTATGTCTTCTCTGGGGAAATGTCTATTCAGATCCTTCATTCATTTTTTAATTGGGTTATTTGTTTTCTTGCTATTGAATTGTTTGGCTTCCTTATATATTTTGAATATTAATCCTTTATTAAATGTAAGTTTGCAGATTATTTTCTCGCATCCTGTAGGTTGTCTCTTAACTCTATTGATTGTTTCATTTGCTGTACGGAATCTTTTTAGTTTAATGCAATCTCATTTACCTATTTTTGCTTTTGTCATCTGCACTTTTTGGGTCATAGCTAATAAATCATTGTGCAGATCAATGTCATGGAGTTATCCCCCTGTTTTGTTCTAGTAGTTTCATAGTTTGGGATATTACATTTAAGTTTTTAATCCATTTTGAGTTAATTTTTTTAAATGGTGTGAAATAAGGGTCAAAATTTATTATTCTGTAACGTGCCTATGTAGTTTTCTCAACACCGTTTATTAAAGAGACCATCCTTTCCCCATTGGGTGTTGTCAAAAATCACTGATGCTTGTTAACAGTCATTAGGCTGTGAATTCATGATTTGTTTCTGGGCTCTCTATTCTGTTCCATTAGTCTACGTGTCTGTTTTTATGCCAGTATCATGTTTCATTATTCACAATAAGCATCATCTTTTGGAGTTTGTTACTCTAACTTTTCCCATGGAACTGAAATTCCATTTGTTAAATTGTTTTGACATTGACCCCATTTACTTGCAAAAGTGAAGTGAAGTACTTTTAACATTATTAATCCATTGTTTTTAATCATTTCTTTGGGGAAGAATGTTAAACATTTCCAGAGATTGCAATAGTACTTTTTGACCTATTTCTTTTTGAAGAGGTACTTTTTGTTTTTTGAAGAAGTGGTTTGCAGCGGAGATATAGTCAGTCATTTTTAATTGCTGATTGTACTTTCCGCCCTGAGAATAATTTAAATAGCATTGGAACTGTAGCCTTTCAAGGGAAATGATTTTCAACAGAGATGGTTAGAAGAAAGAAAAAGTTTGCCTTGGCTGTAACGACACATAAAGAGAGAACGCACACAAACTCAGAGGCAGACATTTTGCCAAATTGAACTCGTGCGGAAGCCCATTAGCTGAAAGCTCTGCACAGAGCAGAGATTGCTTCAGGTTGCCTCCCCTGTCCTGTGCTCTTGTTATCCTTCCTAAGCCCAGGCTCCAATGGAATCAAATGCTTAGATTTAGAAAGAAGTAGAAAGAAGGGATGGATATAGCTGGGCAAAACCAATATGTTATTTATAGTTATAAATGTATAACATGTTAGAACTTGTAAGGATTAGATCTGCTAATAGGCCTTTCATTTTGCGTATGGAAAAACTGATTCTAAAAGTGATGAAGTTACTTTTCTAAGGTCACAGAAGAAAGCTAGGGTTGGAGTGAAGCATCTTTAGGCAATGGTACTTTCAACTTGACATTGGTCTCGCACGCTCTCTTTATCCCTCCACGTGCCAAAAAGAAAAAAAAAAGAAAAGCAAAACATGTCACTGACCATTTCTTCAAGGTTTCCAAGAAATGCATCTACTAACCCTCATTAACACTTTTTAAAAAATTTTTCTTCTTTTAATCATCTAAGAAATATGTTGCACACTACTACCTTTATCATATCAATTGTCTAATCATTTACGTTATAGGGTTACAAGTGAACATGAAAAGGCAAGTTCAATGTAGACTATAATTTTGGTACCAAGAGGTACCTTCTGTAACTTACCATGCTCTTAGTCACAGGTTTTAGAAAAGGGCAGGTATTTTTACCAACCTAGGCAAAGATTATACTCATTGGAGTGAAGTGAACATTCTTTTGCTGTTTCATTCTTTTAAAATCAATATCAAATGATTAAATTTTTAATCTTGGTATTTCAAGTTTTATTTAAATTCCAAATCACTAGTTATTTCTAAGAAGACCATTTTAATAAGTTCCTAGAGGTGGCAACTACTTCCTAGGTATTGTGTCTTTAATATTTAAGTATATTGAAACATGTTTAACTTAATCTGATCAAATTGAAGAAGGTCATATTTATGATTTTTAATGTATTTACTTTTGCCTTTTATCAAACAACAAAAGTTTTACCGATTGATGATCTGACAAGAAAAATACCATGGTAATGCTAATTTAATATGGAAACCGATATAAAAATGTAATGGAAAGAAAAGTAGCATTAAGTGAAATATTGAGTTTTTCTCATTAGCCTCTCTTCATTTTTCATATCTTCACCATTCTCATACCTATATTTTGTCTCAGGAAGTTATGCACCAAAATCGTTCCATTAATATTTATAAAATTCCTGATATATTTTATTTAAAACAATCAAACTGATACCTATTTAATAGTAATTTTATTGTTTTGGGAGGCATATACTTCTTAACCAGAAATTACTAAATTGTGTGATAAATTTGGAAAGAAAAAAATCATGTCTGATTTCAAATGTGAGCATTTGTTTGACTTCTTCCACAAAAATCTTGTTTAATGATATTTTAAAGTATCATTGTATATTAGACAGGTTTGCATTATATACTTTCAAGGTTATGCAGTTTTTTTAAAAGGAAAATACATATAAAGAAATTTCAGTTAAACAAGAATTTTAAAAAATTGAATTATCTTTCTTATTAGTGTTTAAAGTTATTACAAAGACTATTAAAATCAAATGTAGGCCAAATGTGAATTAGCAAAATTTAATATGTAGTTTATATATTTTTTCTGATTAGGGTAACACAACATGCTAATAGCACATTTAAAAAAATACAGTCTATATTTTTTAAATAACAGAATTCTATAGCTCCCACCAGAGACCATTTAAGTTAGTAGTATTTCCTGTCAGGTTTTTGGCTGCTTTGTTTTCATATGTAGTAGACACATACACATAAGTATATATGTGTGATGTGCACAAGTGTGTGTGTATATGTGTGTTGAGATAATACACAAAGACATTCATATCCTGCTTGTTTGGGCAACTTGCAGTGTTCCTTTAAATCCATATTTGCTGACCACCTGCGTGTTGTCAGCAACCACCTGCAGACTTTAAACTGAAAAGCAAGTCCCTAAAAATTTTTCACGTTTTGCTTTGTCTTTATTCAAATGAAACTCTTTTAGAGTGGGGAAAAATATTCACCTGATCTTATTGGTGGGGTATCTAAGCCTATTTTTTTCCTAAACAATGTAAACAACAATAAATTTTATGCTGCGAAGAGCAGAACATAAAAGATTCTATATAATCCCCAGGGTATACTGTTCCCATTGCTTTTCCAGCCCTTTCTTCTAAGTAGCTTCATATCCCATTGCCGGCTCTCTATTGCCCAGGCAGTATTACAGCCTTGGGAGCTGTGTGCTCTCTAATGGATACAGACTGAGAAGGTGTCGGGAAAGGAAAACAGCTTCCCTGGCTTGGGAGGCCATTACCATGAAATAGGGAGTGATTGATTAGCCTTGCTGAGCAGCAGCCTAGGCCCCAGGTATCCGATATAGGGGCTGATGGGGGATGGCTCCTGGAAATATCTTCCCATTTCCCTCTGGTCAGGTTAATGTTTTCGGAGTTTAGACATTAGTCAGTCACTGAATATTTCCCAATCTATTCAGTTGCCCTAAATTTAGGGAAAATTCCTCTGAAATACTGGGAAATCTTTGATTGGTCCCCTTAATTTCCAGTGCTATTGCGATTTTTCATCTTTTTTGATTTTCTTGTAAGTTTCCATGGGAAGCTTAGACGGGTGAATCATGTTCAGCTTAGCCATCATCCATCATATCCCAGAGATCACCTCAGTTAAATTTTAATCAGAAAGTAAAATATTTCTGTCAGTTCTCTGAGATGAATACTTGCCTAATGCTCTGGAAGATCTCAAATACTGCTCTTAGCATACCAATTATAACTGGAATACTATTAGCCTTCAAAGTAGCCATTGTTTTTACGGCATTAACTGCTGTGTACTTCAACCAAATTTTCACAAAGTAATTGAATGTTTTGATAAACTGTCATACTCGAGATAACCAAGCACATGTCTCTAACTCTACGTAAATATCTTTGGTTCACACTGCTTTAATTCCTTTTCATTAAGCAATGTTTATTTATCAATTCCTGGGTACAAGAAAACACTATGCTAAATATGGGCCAGATAAGAGGCTAACAAAATATGAACCAAACACATTCTAGAAGTAACAGATACGTACACAGTACACAACACTGAAGAAAGAGGAAGGATAACCGAAGCAAATAAAATCATCATGTCAAAGACATATCTTCATTCCCATGTTCATTGCAGCACTATTCACGATAGCCAAGATACAGAGGCAACCTAAGTGTCCATCAATGAATGAACAAATAAAGAAAATATGGAATATATACAAATGGGATACGATTCAGCTTTAAAAACAAAGGAAATTCTGCCATTTATGACATTATGGTTGAACTTGGAAGATAAGTGAAATAAGTCAGGCACAGAAAAGACAAGTACCAAATAATCTCACCTATATGTGGAACCTAAAAAAGTGGAATGGCGCTTACCAGGGGCTGAAGGTGAAGAAGGGAGAGGGTTGGGGAGATGTTGGTCAAAGGATACAAAATTTCACTTAGGAGATACAAGTTTAAGAAATCTATTGTGCAACATAGTGATTATAGCTAATGTATTCTTGAATCTAGCTGAGTGGATTTTACGTGTTCTCATCACAAAAATGACAAGTATATAAAGTAATGCATTGTTAATTAGTTTGATGTATCTATTCCAAAATGTATACATATTTCAAAACAACATGTGCACCATAAATATATACAATTTTTATTTTTCAATTAAAAAATAAATATTTTTTAAAAAATATTTTAAAGAGAGAGAGCACGACAAATTAATAGAAGGTATATCCTAATAGTTAAGAGAGATGTGTCTGAACTTACATTGTCTGAATTCCAATCTTTGAGAACCTTACTTGCTCTGTGACCTTATGTGAAAAAAATTAGAAAAGCTCAGAAAATATTTAATTACAGCAAATGCAGAGTGAGAGTCAGACTTCCGAAATATTGGCAAAACAACACAAAACAAAACAAAACAACCAACTATTTGGAGACAAAACTGAAATTCCTAAGATTACCTACTTTACATTGTGTTTTCATGCTGTTCGTGATGGAAGCAGCAACTTTCTCACTTGGTTTCCTATTTCCAGAGATAATCATACATCCTCAGTTATAACAATGATCAAAATCAGGTTTAAATTTGTTTTGTTAGGAAGTTTGGGTACTAAAGACATATTTAAGTTTTTTTTTTATATTTTGGAGATCAGAAGGAGACAGTAATTCTGAGACTTCTCGATTATCTCAAGGGACAAAGTATTTTTTAATCTTTCTGACTGTGGTGTATGAAGTGATTAGTCATATTGGAAGCTGAGTAGAAGTGTCGGTTTTCACTTCTATGCCTCTTCTGTTGCTTTTCTGCTTCCAATACCTACTCATTTCAATCCATCTTTATACCACTTCAGAGTCACCTCTTCAAATTCATTTGATAATGCTAGTTCCCCCGGCAAAAATCTCAGGTTATTCTATATAGTCCACATTAGAAATTCAAAACTCTTTAGCTGCATACTATACCAATCGAAATCTGGCTCTGACCTACTTTACCTTGGTCATTTTTCATCTTATTTCCTCTTAGTGCAAACTCTTGTCACTCTACTAACATTGATCTTGCTAAGATCACAAGGATGTTTATTGGTTAAATCCAATAGCTTCTTTTCTGTCCTTATTTTATAGGACTCTTACTGCACTTAACAGTATGAATCATTCCCACGATTTCCTTGATTCTACTTTCCTGACTTTCCTTTTACCTATCTGGTTTTCTTATTTGCTCTCAGCTATAGAATTCACTTTTTCTTCCTCTTCCACCAATTCCTTTTATATTGGTATTTCCCAGGTTCTGTTCTCCAACACTTCTCATTTCAGTCAATGTATTCTCCCTCAATGATCTTATCCTTTCTCGTTCCTTCTCATTCATGCTGATGATCTCAAATCTAAGTGTCCAATCCAGGTCTCTAAAAACTAGTAACATTCCTAATATGGAAGCTTTATAAACACCTTAAGCTTGAACTTGACATCATCTGCACCTTCAAATTATTATTATTATTATTATTTTTAGTTCCCTGCTCAATTGGCAAAAGTACCATTCACCATTCATCCAGCCACCCAAACTAGAACCTTGCAAATTTAACCTTTTCTCTAACCCCTTATTCCTTATCAAGTACAAGTCCTGACAGTTAATTCTCTTTCAATAGTTCTCAAATCCATTCTCTCCTCCCCATTTCCACACTCCTGCCCTAGTTCACGTATCATCTCTTCCCTTCTTAGCCTCATAAGCTCTGCCCACCCAAATTAGTCTATTTAAAATACAGATCTATTGATGCCACTTCCGACTCCGTGTAGAAGAGCTAGAGTTCCTTGGAGATTTTTATTTTATTTTTTTTACTTCTGTTTACTCTGTAAGATTTTGAATTTTGTTTGAAAAAATCTTTGACCTATAGAATAGGTCCAACTTACCTAACATATTGCACAAGACTTTCTAATACCCCTCAGCCTGATCTCAGGCCATACCAGTTCTGGAATATTCTCCTGCAAATCTGGGCTCCACCAGCCTAAAATTGCTAGAGTTCACTGTACACAATATTTCCTTCAATTGTATTTTGATTTGTACTCTCCTGTTCCTCTGCACCACATTCTTTATCTGTCAGTGATACTGAGCCCTATGCTTAGCTTGGCTGTATCCTAGTCATTCATTGCCTCTTAGCCAGCCTCATCTCAAGACATCTTCCCTGACCCTTCTCACGAGTCTGTGATACACACGCTCTAACCCAGTGTCCTTCCAGCACTCTGCTGTGCCTTTTTCATGACTGTCTCATAATTGCATCCAATTTCCTGTGGGGCTGATTCCTCCACTGGTCTATAAATAGATCACTACTGTATACCCAAACTTTATACAATATCTGCCATTCAGGCTTGTTCAATTAATGTTTGTTGAACGAAATTCTAGGAACATTAAGCTCTTCTTCATCTTTCACAATCATTATTTCAATCTTATCCTCCAGGCCTTGGCTCAGACATTTCCCTCTGATTTCTTCTCTCTTCACCGGCAGCAGACTGAACTCAGCCCTTGGAGCTTTGCTCTGCACCTCCAGGCCTCACTCCTCTATCCGACGGCCCACTTAAGACTTTTAGCTGACTTCATAGTAGTACTTTCTGCTGTGTAACAAAATTAAGATTTAGTGTGTGTGCCTCTCAATTAGGAGTACGCATGTTTTACATCAGGACCATGTTTTCATCAACTCCAGAACCTTACTGCTAAGAAAGGTGCCAGGATAGAGTACCTATGCAGCCAATAAAGGGAGAGTACTCTGACCAGATGGCTTAATGTAAAAAAAAAAAAAAAAAAAAAAAACAGATTAAAAGTTAAACAGTAGAAAATCCTAGAATCAATTTTAATATTAACTCTAATTTCTATAAAAGAAAGTATTACAATTACTATTTGGCTATAAATTGAAATTATTTTAAAGGGAAAGTCTAAAGTAGTAACAGATGTTCGATCTCACTGATTTTCTAAATTTCTTATGAATAATAAATATTAGCATTAATGATAAGTATATAGCAAAGATTGTATTAAATCAGATAACTCAAAGTTGCATTTGTTTACATGGCTTTTCTTATGCATACATTTTCATACATAACCTATAAATTATTTGTTAAACTTTTCATTTTGGTTGTGAAACTTTGCTGTGGGTTCCCAAAGCCACAATTTCTTAGGGCATTTTCATCATTAAGATATTGGCTAAACCAACTCAGAATGTAAAATAAGCTAATCTTGACTTTTTTATATTCTAGTCATCCTGTACCCCACTCCTGTTTCCCTCAGATGGCTTATAAATAGTGAGCAATGTTCAATAATTATGTTTTTTTCTTTTTTTTAATGTATGTTTTTTTTTTAACTTATTTTTATTTTTTATTGATTTCTGGGGTATATGTACAAATTTGCTAAATGGTTATATGGCATATATATGTGAAGTCTGGGCTTTTTGTGTAACCTTCAACAGTTAGTATACATAATTTCACAGCCCATACCACTCTCCCACCCCACGCCATGCCCTTCTGAATCTCCAGTGTCTATTTGTTTCACTCTGTGTGTCTATGTGTATTTATTATTTAGCTTCTACTTATAAGTGAGAATATGCAGTGTTTGACTTTCTGTTTCTGAGTTATTTCAATTAAGATAATGGCCTCTGGCTGGGCACAGTGGGTCATGCCTGTAATCCTAGCACTATGGGAGGCCAAGGCAGGTGGATCGCTAAAGGTCAGGAGTTTGAGACCAGTCTGAGCAAGAGCGAGACCCCGTCTCTACTAAAAATAGAAAGAAATTATCTGGACAACTAAAAATATATGTAGAAAAATTAGCCAGGCATAGTGGCGCATGCCTGTAGTCCCAGCTACTCGGGAGGCTGAGGAAGCAGGATGGCTTGAGCCCAGGAGTTTGAGGTTGCTGTGAGCTAGACTGAAGCCACGGCACTCTAGCCCAGGCAACAGAGTGAGACTCTGTCTCAAAAAAAAAAAAGAAAAAAAAAGATAATGGCCTCTGATTTCATCTATGTTGCTGCAAAAGCCATGATTTTATGTTTTTATGGTCAAGTAGTATTCCATGGTGTATATCTACCACATTTTCTTTATCCAGTCCTCTGCCGATAGACACTTAGGTTGGTTCCATATCTTTGCTATTGCGAATAGTGAGTGCTATGATAAACATTCGAGTGCAGATGTCTTTTTTACATAATTTTTTTTTCCCATTCATGGAATTACTGGATTGAATGGTTGATTATTTTTAGTTTTTTGGGAATTTTCATACTGTTTTCCATAGAAGTTGTACTAATTTACATTCCCATCAACAGTGTATAAGCATTCCCTTTTTTCCATATTAATGCCAACATCTATTGTTTTTTGATTTTTTTAACAATGATCATTCAAATTGGAGTATGATAGTATCTCATTATGGTTTTAATTTGCATTTCTCTAGTGATTAGTTATGTTAAGCATTTTTTATATGTTTATTTGCTATTTGTATATCTTCTTTTGAAAAATGTCAGTTCATGTCCTTTGCCAATTTTTTTAATGGGGTTATTCTTTTCTTGTTCAGTTGTTTGAGTTTCTTATAGATTCTGGATATTAGTCATTTGTCAGATGCATAGTTAGCAAATATATTCTCCCATTTCATAAGTTGTCTATTTACTCTGTTGATTATTTCTTTTGCTGTGAAGAAGCTTTTTAGTTTAATTAAGTCCCATTCATTTATTTTTCTTTCTGTTGCACTTGCTTTTGGGGTCTTAATCATAAATTCTTTACCTAGGCCAAAGCCCAACAGAATTTTTCCTAGGTTTCCTTTTAGAATTTTTATAGTTTCAGATCTTACAATTAAGTCTTTAATCCATCTTGAGTGAATTTTTGTCTATGGCCACAGATAGGAATCCAGTTTCATTTTTCTGTATATGGCTATCCAATTTTTCCAGCACCATTTATTAAATAGGGTGTCCTTTCCCAGAGTATGTTTTTGGTCTGCTTTGTTGAAGATCAGTTGGCTATAGGTGTGAAGCTTTATTTATGGATTCTCTATTCTGTTCATTGATTTATGTGTCTATTTTTATACCAGTACCATGCTATTTTGGTTACTGTAGTCTTGTATTATTTGAAGTAAAGTAATGTGATGCCTCCAGATTTGTTCTTTTTGCTTAGCATTGCTTTGGCTATTTGGCCTGTTTTTTTGGTTCCATATGAATTTTAGGATTTTTTTTTAATTATGTAAAAAATGATATTGCTGTTTTAATAGAAATTGCTTTGAATCTATAGATTTCTTTGGACAGTATGGTCATTTTAACAATATTGATTCTTCTCATCCATAGGATTTGTTTGTGTCATCTAGGATTTCTTTCATCAGTGTTTTATAGTTTTCCACATAGAGATCTTTCACCTCCTTGGTTAAATATAGTCCTAGATATTTAAACATTTTGGAGCTATCATGAATGGGATTGAATTCTTGATTTGGTTCTCAGCTTGGTCATTATTGGTATATAGCAATGATACTGATTTCTGTCCATTGGTTTTGTATCCTGAGACTTAAATCTAGGAGTCTTTTCGAGGAGGAATCTTGAGGGTTTGGTAGGTATAAGATCATATCATCAGTGAACAGAGATATTTTAACTTCCTCTTTTCCAATTTGGATGCTCTTTATTTTTTTCTCTTGCCTGATTGATATGGCTAGGACTTCTGGTACTATGTTGAGTAGGAGTGGGGAGAATAGACATCTTTGTCTTGTTTCAGTTCTTAGGGGGAATGCTTTCAACTTTTCCCTGTTCAGTATGATATTGGCTGTGCCATATATGTCTTTTATTACTTTGAGGTATATTTCTTCTATGCCTAGTTCTTTGGGGTTTTTATCATGAAGGGATGTTGAATTTTATTGACGGCTTTTTCTGCATCTACTGAGATCATTGCATGTATTTATCATTTACAATATGATGTTTTAAAACATATATATATTGTGGAATGACTACATCTAGCCAATTAACATATTCATCCGTTCATGTAGTTATCATTTTTGTGGTAACAACATTTAATATCCACTCTTCTAGCATTTCTTAAGAATATAATATAATGTCATTATCTATAATCACCATGCTATATAGTAGATCTTTTGGACTTATTTCTCCCATCTAAATGAAATTTTTTATTCTTTGACCAGCATGTCCCCAACCATCCCCCAAATTCCCCAGCCTCTAGTAACTACCGTTCTATTCTCTACTTCTATGTGATCAACTTTTTTAGATGCTATATATGAGTGAGATTATGTGGTTTTTGTCATTCCATACCTGGCTCATTTCACTTAATACCTTCCACGTTCATCCATGTTGTCATAAATAGCAGGATTTCCTTCCTTTTTATGGCCAAATAGTATTCCACTGTGCACGTATACCACATTTTCTTTATTCATTGATCTGATGATGGACATATACGTTGATTCTATACCTTGGCTCTTGTGAATAGTGCCACAATACACATGAGTGTAGATATCTCTTCAAAATACTGATTTCATTTCCTTTGGATGTATAACCAGTAGTGGGATTCATGAATCATATGGTAGTTCTATTTTTAATTTTTGGAGGAAATTTTACCCCGTTTTCTATAAGGACTGTACTAATTTATTATACATTACTACCAACAGTGAGAATGGTTCCCTTTTCTCTACCTTCTCATCATCATTTGATATCTTTTGTCTTTTTGATAATAGCCATTCTAGCAGGAGTGTGGTGATATCTTATTGTGGTTTTAATTGCATTTCCCTGATAACTAGTGATGTTGAACATCTTTTATATACCTATTGGCCATGTGTATATCTTCTTATGAGAAATATGTATTTAGATTTTTTTTGCCCACTTTTTAATCTGGGTGTTTTCTTGTTATTGAGTTTTTTGAGTTTCTTACATGTTTTAGATATTAACTCCTTTTCAGATGTATGGCTTACAAATATTTTCTCATTCTGTAGGTTGTCTCTTTACTCCGTTGATTGTTTCCTTTGCTGTGCAGACACTTTTTAGTTTGATAGAATTTCATTTGTCTATTTTTTGCTTTTGTTGCCTACACTTTTAAGGTTATATTAAAAAAATTGTCATTTTCAACATAAGTCTCTCTGTTTCACTTATGAAAATCACACTATGAATACCTTATATAGGTTATTACCAGTTCTATATTTATGCTTGCAGTAACTGCTAAGCTATTGCTGCTATTTTAATCAGGCACCAATCATAGGGTAGCAGCTAAAAGAAGTAAAGCCTGAGTAACACAGCTGTAGTAGTATGAGGGCGCTAATCCTTTTTTAAAACCAAGAACAAGATTATTCAGTTTGATGACTGCCAGTATCCCTTTAAATTGATAATGCAGGCTCAAGGTAATATACCTCTAGTCTTTGAGTGTCTTAAACTTATTTTGGCAATTGTTTATGATGATTCTATATCTTTTTCCCCCTCTGTATGTATATTTTCCTTTTGCCACCTCCCACACCACTATATTTAGGCACTGCATGTTCCACAACTTCGACCTGTGATTTGAGTCTAATAAATCTAATTACTTGTGAATTGTTGAAAAAAAATGTTATAGCATATCTCTAGGTTTTTTTAAATTTCTATTTTAATACCTTTATATACACTTGTGAGATTCTTAATAGATATTAATTATAATCAATTTAGCATATAATAAATTCAAAACATGTACCATTTACCTTAATAAAATCAGCATTGATAATCTAACTCCAGGGTTAAATTACGCAAATCATGGAACTCTGATGGCATAAATTTTTATTCATGATTCTCAAAGATGTATATTTAAAAACTTAAACTACTTTTCTTGGCCAGTATCATGATAAGCTAGGTGGAAAGCTCGCCTGGTTGAGATCTAAGACAAGTCACAAATTTCAGGACCACCATCCATTTATTTGGGGGATACCACTCAGGGCATTTATGTGTATTCCGTGTTTGTGTTCAGTAATGCAAAATTCAGAAATGGCTATGTGGAGGATAAATTACTAAGATATGAGAGCAAAATAGAATCAGATTATATACTGAAAATTGCTTTCCTCCATGCATATTTTATCTTTCACTTTTATCATAAGCTGTGCTTTCAATTTGCAAGTCTTTTGTTATAGTTCAAATAAAATAGGTTTCCTTGTAAGAAATAACAGAATAGAACACTTGATACTTCTGATGGCTCTAAATGATACTATTATTCAAGGTTTAAAAGAAACAGTCTTTAAGCATGAAGCTGGTATAATTCAATCTGTCCTCTCTATTCATTTGTTTCCTTAATTAAATCCTGTCTGTATCAAAGTGAAAACAGAATTTCTTGTGGAAGGTATTCCGTCCTGAAAAAAAAAAATCTCACAAACTGGACTCAAGTAAGATGCTACTTGACTTGTTCAATCAATATGTAATGAGAATAGAGCCTCTTGCTAGTACATCAATGCGAGAAAAATACAAATGCAAAAGGAAATTTTGGCTGGAATATGGCATTTCAGGAACTAAAATAAGCAGAGTCAGCGTCCAGGGAGAGAGAGAGACTCCTGTGATTTCTGACAGTACTAAATTCCCTGAAAATTGCACTTCAGATGTGTGCACACAAAACACACCGTTGAAAGAAGTTATACACATTCTCATGGCAAATTACATTCTGATTGATCCAATTCACATTTATGAATGAGAAATTTCAAAAAGCTGAAATTATTTTTCTCTTTCAATTAGAGATCGTGGGAGTTTTTTCTCCTTTTCATAGATGTAATAGAGGAATTACTTAATTGCTAATATTAAAAGCTATGCTGTTATGTGAATTAATTATTTCTGTTTTAAAAGCACTTTATGATTTTTGTGTTGCAGGCACTTTTCATGTCTGTCTTCTAAATACATGTGCCCTGGTGTTCCTGCTGTCATGAGCACCTTGCTGGCTAATATAAATGCTTTCTATGCTCATACAACAGTTTCAACAAATGTTCAGGTTTCCGCCTCAGATCGATTTGCCGCTACCAACTTTGGTGTAAGTATAATTTTGTAAACTTTAAAATTCTTAGTAACTTATGGA
Organism: Avahi laniger; assembly: GCA_963575035.1. NCBI lineage: Eukaryota > Metazoa > Chordata > Mammalia > Primates > Indriidae > Avahi > Avahi laniger. Next base: position 13,970 of record CAUYSK010118944.1, on the reverse strand, counting down.
AGTTACATTTCAAGGGACTTTGGACTTAAGATATTCTGGTAATCTTATTGCAGAAGGCACATTTTAGGGACTATCTCATAGTGTAAGGGATGACATCTCAAAATTTATTTGAAATGTTTTCTGTGAAATAGCTAATAGTCAATAGGAATCTTCATTAGATTGAATCTCCATTTCTGGAATGACCTTTTCCAGTGGGGAAAAACATACAGTTTGTAAGAGAATGCTGGGATTTTATAGGCGGTTCTCTCTGTATGCAAATTTGGGATTCAATATTTCAGATTTACCATTTTTTAGATAGTTCCCTGGTTGCTATGAGCTTGGCTGTCTTCTCTGGTGCCTAGTGGGCTCCATTTGTACTTGTTGTTGGTTCCCACTAGTACTGATGGATAACAGCACATCCTCTAAGTAAAAAATAGCAGATATATAAATAGCCTAAAAGAAGAATCTTTACCTAATTAGGCTGTTCATCTGAAGTATTCAAAGGCATCAAGAACACACTGTAAAGTAGAAATGTAAGGATTCTGAAGAGCCAGGAACTTGTCTGCTGCACCCATCACTGGAACTCATTCCCTACAAGTATAATGAAATTGAAATTGATAAGAGTCAAAACTAGCAGAGAATTAGTGCAGATGGAGAAGAAAGGACGCATTCAGAGCTTTTCAGGGCATAAAATCAACAGTGCTTGATGTCTTTGGGGACATGAACAGTGAGAGAAGGAGAACGGTGCCTGAAAAGAGTACCAGGATTTTGGCTGGGGCAGCCGAGCAGGAAGTAGTGCTATTCAATAACTCTGTGAGACAAATATTTTTATTCTCCTTTTTTTTTTTCATGGAGGAAACTAAGATCTATTGTAAGACAGTGATCTTCATGACACTATAGTTCTTTTTTCTACTGCACTTACAATTTAGTTCACTGAGTAGGTTTTTGTTATTGACTATGTTGTTAGAAAACAAATTCGGGGGTACGTAACATAGACTAGAAACAACTGAGGCAAGTAGATTAAAAGGTGAAAACCCAGTATGAAAAACAAATGTGTGCTGCTGTGTTTACTCTTTTTCTTTTACTCTTTCCTTCTAAAAGAGAGAGTGCATACATGGTATGTGAGGCGAGTTTGAATGAATCAAAGGAAAAAGTAATTGCTATGTAATGACAAACCAAAAAAATGCCAGTAAAAGAGAACACTCTTTGGGTTGGGAGTAATGGAGGTTAAATTTTTATTCAAAGTCAGGAAGTCCGTTCAGTCATCCAAACCTCTCTTTCTCAATCTGCTCAATGCAGATGATAATTTGTGTTCTAACATTTTTCTTAAATTTGAGATGAAGATCAAATGAGATAAAAGACGGTAAGCCAGTTTATAAAAGTTAAAAAACGCTATCCTTCTATAAGATATGAGGATTTTTTCTCTCCTGCATTACCTAGAGTATAACCAATAAACCATCAGCTGCTTTTGTTAGATTGACTCTTGTCAGAGCTGGGACCCAAAAACATTCCCCTAGCTACCTCAGCAAATACTGTTATGACCCAATACTAGATCATAGAACAGTTTTATTATAAAAACCTCATCTTGGTAATAGCACTCATTGTCTTGGGATTTACTTGTAACATAAAGAATTCTGTTATGAAATTGTTTTGTTTCTAATATTCTGTCTGTGTACATTGTGGAGAATAAGCCAACCTTATACAACTTCTGAGAAAGAAGATGTATTTTTATGATTAATATCCACCATAAAAATTACCTAGAGGAAAATTAGATAGCATGCTCCTTTACTTCATGCTGAACCAAAGAAGAGAAAGATTGATTTCAGTACATTTCAGTGTTTCAACGGCCACGTGGTTATAACAAATTGCTTTTTATAAATTACATAACTTAATGTAGAATGGAGAGAAAAGGAATATATCTTTAAACTACATCTTGCTACACTGATTATTTGACTATATTTTTCTGTAACTGTTGAAAATAATGCTATTTGCTAAGGTAAACATATTGAATTGTAATGTTTAGAGCCCCAAGTTTTTATTCACCTGACTACTGTCACTTGGGACCTAGTGACAATTATATGGTACTTTCTTTATCCTTCTCAAAGGTTTGTTACGCACACATTTTGAGTCTCCAAAATATAAATTAGTGGAAAAAATTTCTTACCTGTGAGAATTGTAAAACAGACAAATCTTTAAGAAAATAAAACTATAACTCTTACAAATGCAGACTTTTTAATGTAAAAATGCCATTTGAAATTAAGATGTAAATGAAAAATGCTCAAGAATGAGATGAAAAGGACAAAAGCCTTGGATGTAGAGAATAGGTACAAGCAAAGTTTGCTGAGGAAAATGGTTAGAGAAATTGGATGAAAATGATAATAAAATGTGATATTATAAAAGGCAAGGTAAATGATTTGGGGAAAGGGAAGTGTATAACATTGTCAGTTATCGTAGAGAGTTCAAGTAAGAGAGGAAAGAAATGAGCCCATTGGATTTGGCAAGTAGAAGATCGTTGTTTATGAAACAGTTGAGGCTGGAGCCTGATTTCATGGGGTTGTTCAGTGAATGCTACAGATGGACAGTTGCATAAATTAAGCTTCATTTAGTCACTAAAATATCATGCAGTCATTAAAAAATGAGTTTCTGTAGAGGAGTTTATGTAACTGAGCAATGACTATGATATAATGATAAATGAAAGGGAGTGCTACAAAACTCTACATACAATCTAATTCCAACATTGAACACACACGGGTGCACACACACCCAGATTTAGCAGTAAGACTGGACGGAAATGAAATTTACTAAAATGCTGCTGATACAGCCACCTGGTAGTATTGCAGCTGATATTTTGTTGATTTTGTTTTGTATTCATCTTTATACTAAAGTTTAAAAATTTCCTATATTAAATTTGTATAATTTTATAACAAAAATCTGAAAAAAGAAAGTGGGTGAGGAAAGACTATTCTTTCAAGGAACTTGAATGAGAAGACAAAATGAGAGATTGGGTAGAAGTGAGATCTTGCCATGTACAAAGATTATATTTTTACTCTCTGATTGAGTAGGGATGTTTATACTTAATAAGGTAAATTTAAGAATATTTATAGTGTTAAGAAAGGAGGTAGTTGCAGAGTGTGTTTGCAAATTTATCGGATGGGAGAATAAGTATTACAGTAGTATCCCAGAGGAGAAAGAAGGAAGTACAATCAAGAGGACAGAAAAAGAGACCTTTAGAAAGAGAAAGGACAGGTTCTGTTCAGAAACTTGAGGAAATAGTACGAGAGTCCTCAAGAGAATACTAAGTTTGAGGTGGAGGAGGGTGGTATGGGTTTGGATTAGCCCCTGAGGGGAACACAAAGAGAAATGTTTCAAGGCCCTGTAAAAGGAATTCCTAGTAAAGCTGAAGGTATTATTTGATGTTGGGCACCGTAAATTTGCTATTATAACTATTCATGTGGCTGTGAGATCTTCCCAGGTTTTGCCAGCATTCCGATGCTGAAATTTTGTAGAAAAGAGGCAATGGAAGGTTGAGGGAATTCATACACAATGATGTTTTCATCATGGGGTCTAGGTTTGATAAGTGACACCATGAGGAGTGTGACGGAGAGAGAGAGAAAGACGAAGGGAGGAAGGGAGAGTGGAGAAAGAGACGGAGGGTTTTGTGGTAAGAACAGTTCATTTCAGTTAACATTTCAAAGAGGAAGTCTCAGGTTCAAGATGTAGCTCTGGGAGCTGATTGTTGAAAATTAATTGTAAACATTGGTATGCTACAGCCAGCTTGTACCTGCTCATGAGAACTGATTGCTAAACTTTTAGGAATATTGCAGAGTGGTTGTTAAACACAGCCATCCTTGAAATTGCATATGTTGAAAGTATTTACATCATGGAAATTGGTAAATGCTAAAAATCAAGGCTTTTAATGCTCAGAGAGCCATTTTACCAGTATATCATTGAGTGTAAATGTTGTTTGGAGTCAAGATCAAATAACTTTATTGGATAAAATATCTCTATGTATGTTAAAGACACTGATGGGTAGATCACATTGGAAAGGAAGAAAACTCCATGAGATGGAATCGGTATTTTAATTTTGAAGATGTCTTTAGGAAATTTATTTAGTAAGTTATCTTAAGACACAAATATCAAATGAATTACTAGTAAAATGGCTGTTTTCTAGCTCTGGCCCCACTCCCCCTCCCCGCCGAGCATATATAATCCCTTTGACATAGCCAGTACTGGGCAAAACAAAATATGCTAATACATAATTTTTACCCTTACTTACATTCTTTTATTTGTCCACTTGTTCATTCAATACATATTCATGTGATACTTCATGTAAGCTACTGCAGTAGATAATGGAAGGACTGAAAATAAATGTTGACCTTTACTCTCTGAAGCTTATATTCTAATGGAATAATCACATAAACATGTGTAAAAGAAACACAAATCACTTTCAACATGTGAAAAGTGCCAAAGGAGTGTATTCTTATAGATACTTTGAGGTGGAGGAGGAGCAAATGGCTGATTCTCTTCAGGGACTCATGGAAGCTTGACAAAGCAATAGGACTCTTAGGGATGAATATTTTCTTTCTTTTTTTTTTTTTTTTTTTAGGGATGAATATTTTCAAAGTCCAGAAGAGGCAGAAAAACTATGATAGGCCTAGGAAGGTATTTGAATAAAAACAATAAGAAGTAAGGATGCAAAATAAGTTCAAAAAAGTATGTGTAAAATAGTCTACCTGCTGAGTAGGGCAGATAGAATAGAAGATGGAGGTATAAGAGGAGTCTGGGTTATTGGATTGATATTAGACTGTCGAAGGCCTTTAATGCTAAGATGTTTGAGCTTCATTCTTACGGCATAGGGTACAATGAGATAGAATTCCTGCTGTAGAAAGATTACTGTGTAGAGGAAACGCTGCAAAGGGGAGAAAGAGAATGTGTATAAGACAGGATTCAGTTGCAGTAATAGAAGCCCTCCTAGCAACTTTAAGTAGAAAGGCATTCAATATACGGAATTACTTGTCGTATAATCTTATCTGAAGGACTGAAGGAGGCACCCTGCATAATAATTCTCAAAATAGGACAATGAAACTGATTTGCAAGAGAAACTATAAGCTTTCTTACAATCAGGAAGGTAGAAAACCAGAAGGCTGCCTCTATTGTCAATGCCACTGTCTTTTCAAAACCACAAAGCTCGTGACAAGAACTTTTAAGACCACAAAATCTTTAATAGAAAATTATGTACAAAATTAATATTTATTTATGAAAAACATCATAAACATTATAAAATACACAGGAACAAAACATGGTACTTTCATTAATTAACTGCCTGACAAATCTCTATAATAATTTTTTCTATAATTTTTGGCTACAGATACTTTGCTCACTTCTTCATAGGACAAAAATCCTGAAATATTTTTTATGGGAAGGAAAGAAAGATAATTCAGTTTTTTGTCTAGCAGAGTTGATAAAAATTATAAATTGATACTCTAGAAAGGTTTGTTTTACTTTCACATAACCACATATATTTTAATGACTGTTATCAAATTTGAGAAAGCATCTATTATGTTTCTTTCAGGCATGATATAAAAGCAAAAATTGCACCCAGCTAACTTAAACAGGCAAAGCTGACTTTATTCAAGACTATTGCAATAGGGGAGAAAGGTTAGAGCTTAGTTTGAACTCCATTCCACTAAAACAAAAGGAAGGAGGGCTTCTAGGGGCTTGAATAAATTAGAGAATACAAGAAGATGTTGAGGGGAGGTTGACCAATGGGAGGTGTCCAGCACACTAAGCTATTCTGAGTTTGCCCTTTCTTGTCTATGACTAGGCCATCTGTGTTTGCTAAATGATGCCCATTAAAATTAGGCTCCTATTGTCCCAAGAAGGCTGGGACATCGGGATGCTCTCTTCTTGGTGATTACATTTCAAAGGAAAAGCTCCCAAGTTTTTCAGAAATCTTTCCTGGATTATAAAACTGGCAAGAGGCTTTTTAAAAGATTTAATATCAAGGGGCAGGGAAAGAACTTACAAGTACAAGCTGTCTAAAGAAAATGCTCTAATAAAAGGGAGGTCAGAACCTGGAGTCAGGAAGGAGCCTGTCTAAAGGTTAGTCAGGCTGAGGGAACATCAGGGGGTCTTGATCAGTGAATTTACATTTCAGTACTTTTCAAGTTTTCCTCTGAAGGGACTCTTTACCCTGCGAATTGATGAAATTAATTAGTTTATCATTGAAAGCATCATTGTAATAGTATTTTATAATTTTGTGGTATTTCTGTTGGTATCTGTATTAATCTCAAACCAATAAGAGTGGTACATATGTGTCCAATATGTTCACATGATTAACGTTAATTGAAATATCAAAAAATTATAATAGCCTATGCATTACTTCTATTTGAAATGTGCCTCTTTTATTAATAAATTGCTTTTTTTGTTACAATCTTAGAAAAAGATGCTACAATATGCTAGTCTAGATCAGAATAATTTTTAACTTACTCCTACAAATGTTAGAAAAACCTAAGATCACATGGTTACATGGCTGGGCCTCCTCCTAGATCACTGAAGCCAATGAGGGCCAAGAAGCTTAAGCAACAGTAGCTTCTGGTGAAATTCAACTCTGCTGTTGGAGCCAGACTTTGAGCAAAAGGAATTAAAGAGAGAAGCTCAGGGTAATGCAGAGGTTTTGGCACTCCTTCCTTACAAGAATTGTCCTTCTGCAGTTCCCAAAACCCTGGGAGAAACTTTCTAAGAATGCACATGTGGGTGGCAACTGCTTTTCTTCCAATCAAAAGCCCCCTCTGCCCGTTAGTCAAATCCAGCTTACCAACTGGTCTCATAAGGCTCAGAAGCTAAGAATGCTTTTTACATTTTTAAATGTTGAAATAAAATTGACTATTGTTTTGTGACACACAAAAGATTTCTAAAATTCAGTTTCGGTATACACAAATAAGGTTTCATTGGAAAATAACCATGCCTAGTTGCTTACGTATTATCTGTGGCAGCTATTGTGCTACAGGGTCAGATTGAATAGTTGTGACAGAGTCTGGGAAGTCAGAAATATTGCCCATCTAGCCCTTTATAGACAGTTTGCTGATCTCTGGTCTAGTTATTCTCACCAATTAATTAAACATAAATTTTTGATAACTGACAATAATAGTAGTAGTATTAATTTGCCTCCTATTAGACATATGCAGCCCTTATTTAATACAAAAACCGAATAGTGTGCTGGTTTCAGATATTGTGACATGCCCCTCGGGGAAAATATTTTTTAATCACCCAGTCTTTTGTTATTCCTCAAAGCGTACCCTACAGGCAGTAGGCCTCCTCTTCTCTGCAAAAGGAATATCACTCTAGTTAAATGTAATATAGTAAATAAATAAATGTAATATAGTAAATTAAATTTCAAGCCGTCCTGCTGTTTAAAGAATCTCTATGAAAATTCAATCAGTGGCATACTTTTAATTTCACATCATCTGATATTGTTTGGGATTCAGTGACAACAAGCCCGGCAGTTTTCTCCACAGTTTTCTATTTTCCTTGAATGCAAATTTTTCAGCTGGGCACTGAAGACCAGGGAGAGAAACCAAATGTGTGATTTGTATCAGTCAGAATTCTGTTCAACTACATGAAACAGAAACTCAACTACACTTGACTAAATAAGATTTTGTTTTTTTCCCCTCAGTGTAACCTAAGCCCAAAGGTAAGGAATTCAGGGCTAGGATAGCTGCTCAGGATTGTAATTTTTAAAAAGGGTGGGCAGATGGGGTGGGGTGGGTGTGGGAACTCCTTTCTTAACATTTGTTTAGTTTTTCATGAAATGAGGGCTCTGTCTTCTAGGATCTATTAGATTTTAAGGTGGGGAAAGGGGAGAAGCACAAAGGGAAAAGTAAGAAAGTCTGAAAGTTATAATTAACGAAGAATTCTAGGACAAACAATATCTGCCAAATACTCTTAGGATCTCCCCAAATAGTAATTCATTGATGATATGGTAACTAAGTCCGTGTCCTTTAATAAGCTCTTTGGACAAATCATGCTACTTGGTCATTCCTGGAGGAAAAGAGGTCTGGAAAGGTAAATATTTCATATTGGGTACATTTGACACATGAGGTTCTAGTAGAAAGGAAAAAGCAGAAGATTGGATATTGGGCAGAGAATCAGCACAGTTTACCCCAGTGGGTATAAGAGGGCCAACATGGCGGATCAGAGTCACTTCAGCTGTTTTGAAGATTTGTACCAATTGCGGAATCAGACAGACAAAGCAACCAGAGACATGACATGAATCATACTGACTTTCACAATCATTTAAATGACTATCTTTACTGTGGCCTAAACTGATTATTGTAGTGGCATTTCGCTTGTTCTTGTTTAATTGAGAGCTGCCAACCCACAAAGATGGGAGTTGGGGAGTTAATAAAGGACAGTATGGCTTACCTCTTCCCCGGAGAAAGTATGATGGAGAATGGCAGAGAAAAATCTAAGATCTCCAACTCATCTGTATTTTCAGTAGCTTCATTGACATAGAGGTAACTTGCCTAACAAGATGTAGAAGGCAAGTTTCAATTCTTATGATCCTTTATTGTCTCCACAGTGGTTAACACAGAAGGGATACTCCAACTGTGTTCAGTGATATATAAATATGAAGGCAATTTGCTCAGAAAACTGGAATTTCAACTTGGGAACAATTCATCAACTTCTGTTAATATTCAGCTCACTCCATAAGATCAGTGACTTCAAGGGATAAGAGTCATATACCCCAGAAATCCACCTCCTACGTGAAACTACTGGGAAAAGTTTCCATTTCTGTTAATATATTCCAAAGTGAAATTTGGTGTTTACAGAATATTAATGTAGGAAGAGACATTTTTTGTCATTATATTCCATACCCCCACTGATTTTTATGAGAAAACTGGGACTTAGAATAGTGGAATAGTGGAGTGTCTACTTACAGAGTTTGTATGTGAGACTTGAATGTTTTTTCCTTGTTTTTATTTAATCCGTACAACTTCAACCTTACATGTATTAGCAAAGCTCTGTTCTCCCCATCGTGTCATACTTCTGCATAGAGGACAATCCAACACTGATACAGCATCAAAAGGAGGCAGCATCATTTTGGGGAGCCTGATTGCTATACTACTTTTATCACTAAATCATAAACATCCTTTAAAAGAAATTGATCCTTTCAGGTTATGAAGTCTATATTTGCTTACAAAAGGGAAATACTTTTTCAAATTGGTTTTTGACAAAGATGACAGCTGTTCCCACTTCTAGAGGTGGGGAAAAGTTTAAAAAACTAATTTATTTTCTGCGGAGGTGGCATGGTGTGCAAGAGTAGAAAGAAGGATGGGTTGTATTTTTTCTTGTTGATGCATTATATTGCAATGAGTTATTATGCAGACAGAAGTACAGAGGCAATTCGTTTGAGCTGTTTCTACAGAACACAAATTTCTAGGTACTTTGTTAGAACAATTATACATTTCTCATTTATCATAGAGACGCAGTATGACTTGTTGAAAAGAGCATGGATTTGATGTCAAAGAGACCTGAGTTTGAATCACTGCTATGCCACATACTAGCTCTACAATCTTGAACAAGTCATTGACCTCTTTGATCCTTCCTTTCTATAAAATTGGGGCAATAACTCATAAAATTGTTGTGAGGACTACTTTAGAATGGCCATTTATTTCTCTTCTCCTATTTTGTGTTTGCTTTGCACAGAGGGAAAAATTCATAAAACTACTGGACCAGTTGCATAACTCTTTAAGGATTGACCTGTCAAAGTATAGGGTATGTACAAAACAAATTGCTTAAAGGTAAACTGTTGTATTTGTTCCAGATGATTTCTTAATCATATTATAAAAATTACCCATTCAGTAATAGAAAAGTAAAAATACTGATCTCGGGTCCTGCTGCACTAAAAGTAATCCAATACATCTCCTTTGTAGTTCAGGGACTTTGCTCCACATCAGCCTATGATGATTCTCTGTATGTGTGTGCACCCACACACATGTGGCTTTAGTTTTATAATTTTTTTTAAAAAAGCTATCAGATTTGGTGACTCTCAGCTAATTCATGCAGTAGACATGTAGGCCAGTACTCATTTTAAATCTCACCTTTTTTTACTGAGATATTTTGCTGATATTTTCCCAATTTCTGAGATTCCTACTGGGACTTACCACTTCTCTCTTCTAGATCAGTACAGTATCCTTTTTCAGAGCTGCCCAGTGTTTATTATCAACAATTCTGTATTTCACCTCCAGGTGAAACACATTCACACACAAAAATATACTCATGTATATAAGTGCATAAATATGCACACATATGGTTATAAAATGCTTTAGTTACAAAAAACTTAGATAGAAATTTTAGTAACCATGACTAGAGATGCTCTTCTGCATCTTACATTTTTAAATAATTTATTCTAAACATCTTTTCTTATTTGCACATATGTATCTCTCATGTATTGCGTTTTACTTAGTCTGTTCTTGACAGATGCCTTAATTGCCTATTTCTGGAAATTATAATACCAAATTTTGTGAAACTCACATTTCATGTTGGAACTGGGGCCAGCATGAAACGAGAACCAATGGTCCAGCCATTGAAAAAGATTTTGCGGGGCAAGAAGGGCCTCGAGGCCACTTCATTTGCCATCTCACTATTTAGGCACCCCAATTCTGCTCTAGCTCATGTATGTCTGGAAGTTAGTTGTGGTTTTCTTGATGGCTCTTTAGAAAGCCAGTATGAAGGCTTGTTAACATGAAAAATTTCTCAATATTAACATTGTTTCTTAGTTCAAACATTTTCATAATTATACCTTTCTTTTCCTTCAAAATTCTGACTATCTGTATTTTTGCTCACTAAAAAAAACTTTTTGTTGAAATTCACAATGCTTCAAGACAGACTATGCAGTGTAACCTTATTTTTTAACTTTTAAAAGTTTCTTTGTGACTAAAAGTAAATATAGCACTTGTATAATTTCCATACTATTTTTTAAAAAATATACCTATCTTGGGAAAACTATGAAAATATTTTCAAATTTATACTGTACTCCCTTCTTTTAGAAGCAAAACTATTTTATAAACAAGGTTTAATAATATCATAGCATTGCTATAATGATAGTTTCACATATTTTGCATTGTGAGGATAAATGTGAGTGTGGCTTTCTAATACTAAAAAGTTAACATTTCCAAATTGTTTATTTTCTACAATGTTTTATGATAAAATATTTTAAGAATACTTTAGGAGTATTTTTAAATTTTTATGCAGTTTATTTTTCATTTTCTTTCACAGGGAGCTAGTTTTAGTTTATTTTCCCACTGGAGGTTTAATGCCGATAACTTTGCCTATTTTCTGTTTCCTAATTAACCAGGAAAACTTTCCTGCAAGCAATACTGAAAGACTGCAAGACTTGAAATCAACAGTCGACCTGCTAACAAGTATCACCTTTTTTAGGATGAAGGTATCTTATTTTATTTAACTGTCTTGGAATGATGTAAAACACATGCATTCCCTGGTAAAGTCTTGTTTTACCCTCCTCTTGATCAAGTACTGTGTCAACCCCATTGATTAAGCTGTGCTGTCTTTGCCTGAGTTAAATGAATCTTGCAATGTAAGGTGTGTTGAAGAAGAGATTATCCAAGCCACTTGAAACACTCTGATACATTTGGCTCAAATTTAGTTCTAAATTAAATCCATCTTAAACAAAGCTCTCTAGTAAGTGGGCATGGCACTTAAAATAAGAATCCCAAAGAATGGTGAATGGATATGGAGTTCACTTCTCATTTTAGTTTTAACTGAAATGTTCTGCTGACTTTTTGCTGCAAGAGAGTAGCTGACTTTTTAAAGTTTACCCCCCAATGTTAGAAACTTCCATTTTCAGCCCTAGACAAATATACTACGTCTATGTAGTATATTTGATCATCTACACCATTGGTATAATTGGCTATTATTTAACAAACTATGCAGGCATTTCTTTTTAGATGTATCTCTTTTGCTTTAATCGCAAGTTCTCTGCAATCATAATTTTGGCCAGGAATACAACTTAGATAAAGCCTTTCCAAAGCATACTTGCCAAGCTATGGGTTAAAATTTTTCACTCTTTGAAAAAGAATATTATGATCTTTATTCAGAAAGTTCCTAGACAGAAAAAAAAAAAGAAATTTTGTTTTCTTTTTATTTTCCCATGATTTTTTTTATTAGGAAAAAAAGCTCTGAAAAGCTCTAAAAATGATGTTTTATAATATAAGAGAGACGGAAAACAAAACCATACTATATCAATGGTCATTTAGATTTTTTCAAGTTTAATTAAATTCATTTAGTTTAAAATCAGGCTAAACTGGATAAATGGCATAAATAGAATTTATGTCAGTTCTGATCTGCCAGCCATAGCTGCTGGAGGAGTGCACAGAAAATGACAGTGAGACCCAATCAAGTTGACTGGGATTGACAGGTGATGTCTGCCATGGACACTGTGGCTGAAGAATGGCAGTGAGGATATGGAGTGCCAGCACCCTGCTGAACATCTGGCCATGCCTCAGCCATAAGCTTAAAAACACAATCTCCTCAAACTTGCTGCTACTCTTTCCCCATCTTCACTACAAGCTAATGACTTTGCTTCCTATTTCACGGAAAGAAAGGAGGAAAGAAAGGAGAGTGTTCTCAAACTCTGACACACGTTCCCACCACCCACCCCATCTAGGTACTTAACGCATGTGTCCAAATACTTTTCCTTCTTTTTCGTTTTTGATGAGCATCTGTTATCCTAGACAAGGTCATCTCTTCCACTTGTGCAATCGATTTCATCTCCTCTTGTGTGCTAAAACATTGGTACAGCAATCCTTTCCACTCTCCTGAATTATCAATTTTCCCCTTGGTACATGCTATTAATTTCCTTCTCAATCTTAAAAATACCATTTGACTTCATTTTCTTCTACTACCCAGTTCATCTTTCCTTTTAATAGCAAAACTACTCAAAATAGTCATCTATGCATTTCTTTCCAATTTCTTTCCTCTCATGAACAATTTCCTCCTCCAATTATCTTTTTTTCTCATCACAGACAGTCTAAGTCACTCTCCTGGAGTTCTATTAGTTTTGACAAATGTGTAGTTGTATAACCACCACTTCAAGATGCAGAACAGCTCCATAAGCCTACAAAATTCCCTTGTAGTCAATTCCTTTCCCACACCCTGACAACCACTGTTTTGTTCTCTAGCTATAGCTTTGCCTTTTCCAGAACACCACCTACATGAAATAATACACAATGTTGCATAACACATTGGATATTCATCCATGTTATTGAGAGCATTAACAATTCACTTTTTATTGCTATTAATAAGTAGTAATTCTTTGTATGTGTGTACTATAGGATATTTATCCATTCACTAATTGAGAGACATTTGAGTTTTTACCAATTTGTGGTTATTAAAAATAACAGTTATAAATAGGCATGTACAGATGTATAGTATAAACATAAGTTTTCACTTTCTTTTGATAAAATCCACAGCAGTAATGTATGATAGTTCCAGTTGTTCCGCATCTTCTTGTGAAGCTCTGGGTATTTCCCTCCCTCCTCCCCTCCCTTTTTCTTTCATCTATTTTATTCATTCTAAGAGGAATGAAGTTGTGTCTTACTGTGGTCTTCATTTTATTTCTCCAAAAATTAATTTTGAGCATCTTTTCTTGGGCTGATTTACTATCTGAACATCTTCTTTTGTGAAGAATATGTTGAATGTTTTTATCCATTTTCATTAACTTGTTTTTTATTGTCAAGAGTTTTTAAAATATTTTCTAAAAATTGACAGATAAAATTGTATGTATTTACAATATGATGTTTTGTAATATATACACATTATGGAATGGCTAACTCTAGCTAATTGACATATTCATTATCGCATAAAGTTGTCATTTTTGTGGTGAGAACATCTAAAATCTACTCTCTTAGCATTTTTCAATAATACAATATTGTAGAGTTTTGAGAGTTTTTTATGTATTATAGATTCAA
>CAUYSK010118942.1:0-61301 GCA_963575035.1 Avahi laniger | reverse complement strand
AGCCATTCACAAGCATCACAACAAAGGAAGAAAAACAAATAAAATTAGTGGTCTCACCTCTAGCGTAAGGATATGTTTTTTTGTTTGTTTGTTTGTTTGTTTTTTGAGACAGAGTCTCACTCTCTTGCCTGGGCTAGAGTGCCCGTGGCATCAGCCTACTCACAGCAACTTCAAACTCCTGGGCTCAAGCGATCCTACTGCCTCAGCCTCCCAGGTAGCTGGGACTACAGGCATGTGCCACCGTGCCTGGCTAATTTTTTCTATTTTTAGTTGTTTGGCTAATTTCTTTCTATTTATAGTAGAGATGGGGTCTCACTCTTGCTCAGTTTGGTCTTGAACTCCTGGGCTCAAGCAATCCTCCCGCCTCGGCCTCCCAGAGTGTTAGGATTACAGGCATGAGCCACCATGCCCAGCCTTAAAGATACATTTAACAAAATATGTGCAAGATATGTACATTGAAAACAATAAACACTGCTATGAGAAATGTAGAGATATCTCATGTCAAGTACCAGAACTAACACATGAATTTAGCAAGGTCATAAAATACAAGGTTCATATACAAAAATCAATTGTATTCTTGTATATTAGCAGAAAACAATTGGAAAATGACATTTTAAAATAATTCTATTTACAGTAGCAACAAAAACATAAAATACTAGAAATAAATCTAGGAAAAGTTGTCTAAGATCCCCATACCGAAAACTGTAACACATTGCTGAAACAAATTATTATAAGACCTAAATAAATGGAGATATTTCGCATTTGGTTTGGAACACTCAATCTTGTCAAGATATCAATTCTCCCCCAAACTAGTCTACAGCATCCGTGCAATTCCAATTAAAATCCTAGCAGGCTTCTTTTGGGAAATTGACAAACTGATTCTAAAACTCATATGGAAATTCAAAGGATAAAAAAAAAACCAAAACAATTTTGAAAAAGAAGAATAAACTTAGAAAGTTTACACTGACTGATTTTAAGACTTCTCATAAGGCTACAATAATCAAGGCAACATTTATTAGTGAAAGAATAGATATATAAACCAATGGACCAGAAGAGCAAGTCCAGAAATAGATCCAATTGATTTTTTATGGTCAATTGATTTTTTTACAAAGGTGACAACATAATTCAATAGAGAAAGGATAATCTTTTTTAAAATGATCTGGGATAATTGGATACCCACATGGGAAAAAAAATGAATCTTCACCTATCCTTCTGACCATACACTAACATTGACTTGAAATTAATCATAGACCTAAGCAGAAAACCTAAACTATAAAACTTTCAGAAGAAAATATGGGATAAATCCTTTGCAATTTGGGATAGGCAGAGTTTTCTTAGATAGGACACAAAAAGCATGAATACCAGAAGAAAAAAATGATAAATTTTAAACTTTGAAAGACATTATTAGGAAAATGAAAAGACAAACCATAGACTGGGAGAAATATATGAGATATATATGAGAAACATATCTCTCATATATAAATATAAATGTAAATTTAAATATGTATCAGGGAATGATTTATCAAGAATCAAAAAATCTTATCAAGAAGAATAAAACAATTCAATTAAAAAAGGCATGCCACAAAAGAAAATATATCAATAGGCAATGAACACATTAAAAGTTGCTTGATATCATTAGTCATCAGAGAAATGAACATTAAAATCAAAATGAGATACCACTACACACTCACAAAAATGGGTAAAATGAAAAAGCCTGGAAATAAAAAATGCTGACAAGAACATAGTACAACTGGTACTCTCAGACATACTGGTGAGAATGTAAAATGTATTAACCCCTTTGGAAAATAATTAGGCAATTTCTTATATTTAAACATACACTTTACTATATGACCTATCAATTTCATTCCTAAGTATTTACTCAAGAGAACTGAAGATCTGTATTCCCACAAAGTCTACATGAATATTTCTAGTAGCATATTCACAGTAGCTAAAAACTGGAAATAATCCACATGTCCAACAAGAGGTAACAGGTAACATTGTTGTAGTTCATACAATGAATCAGCAATAAAAAGGGATAGATACTGGTACAAACACACCACAGGCGAACCTCAAATGCATTTTGCTGTGCAAAAGTAGTCAAAGAGTTCATCTATATGGAATTCTAGCAAAAGCAAAACCAATCTAAGTAGTAGCAAACAGACCAGCAGTTTTCTTGGGAGGAGGAAGAGACTGGCTGCAAAGGGTCATGAGGGAATTCTCTAGGATGATGAAAGTGCTCTGTCTTGATTGCAGCAGTGATGATTACACCAGTGTATATATTTGTCAGAACTCATCAAATCATATACTTAAACATGTAAATTATGTTTTATGTAAATTATTCCTCAATTAATTCAATTAAAAATACTGATATGTGTGTTCCAGCCCCACATATAGTATTTAATTGGTCTGAGATGCATCCTGGGCATCAAGACTTTTTTCTATTTCCCCAAAGATTCCAATATACAGCCAAGGTTGAGAACTACTACTCTAGGGCCTAAGCAAAAAAATGAATGACCTGGTGTCATGGGACACTGACAGAGGGCTACTGGCTCTCTTGGTGTGAGGATAAGAAGTCACATCTCCCCACTGTTGCCACAGGCCACTACGGTAGTACCTGCAGCTCCCTTGGGTTTGCTGCTGGTTTACATAACACTGCACAGAGCCAGGATGTGCTATGGCGTGGTAATCATTATGTAAACACATCTGTACTCCTGAAACTAGGATTCAGGGCACATAGTGCCTTGAATGATCCCCTTATCTTGTCTAACAAGGCACCCAGACAAGAGTCTCTCCAACACCTGGCCAAGGGCGTGCATGTGTGCATTAGCACTGGAGCCCGGACATGGTCCCAAATACACAGGCTGGCCACAGGGCACTGGGAGGACCTTCCAAGTAATGTACCCCAGGGCTCTCTGCCCTGTGACCAGCACCAGACAAAGGAAAAGTGCCTTCCAGGAGAAACCAGCCTTTGGAGGGTCATATTCAGATCAACAGTCAGAGGCCAAGCTGGAATCTCATGGCTGGAGCTCATGTGTGTTGCTTGGCCATCTCTGAAATGAATAGAAATGATAGTGTTATGTTTGAATATTGTATTTGTAACTGATCAGTGGCCTCCCCAAAGAGGAAGACCCTTTTTCCCTGGTGCTGGTCAAGTAGAGACCTTCTCAGAGGATAGCCATGAGACTCGGCACAAATCCTTTTTCTCCTTGCTCTCTCCAGCATTGTAATTTCCCTGCCAGTTTACATGGACAGAGCTGCTTCTTCAACACGTCCCCTCTCAGGAGCCACTCAAGGTGGCAGTAGGTCACGTGACACAGTTTATCCATGTCCCAGCCCATACCCCCAGTTGAGATGCCGGCTACTCAGGATGCCTGAGTTAGAACTGGCTTTCTGACTCCAACTAAAGAAAGTCATCAAGTTGGTGGTGACACAAGGTACTGAGCCTCAATGCCTAGTTATGGAGTGAGATACAAACATGAATGCAGGAGGGCCTTTGCCCTCGAGGAGCTCCCAGTCCTGTACTCACCTTGTGCTGTCCAACAGATTGAGGGAGGCTCTATGCGAGACAGAATACAGATCACAGGCAGCCAGAGGCAGGGCGTGCACATCTGTAGTTGGGAGCCTTGACCTCCTTAGGGGGATCCCTTTCTCAGTCTAAAGACTCAGATTCTTCAGCACAGAACCCACAGTGTTCTCTGGCCCAGAGTTTGCTGCCCTTCCCGTCCAGGCTACTCTAGATCCCAGACCACTCCCAGGCACCTGAACATGCTATTCCCTTTCCTTCCTGGCTTTCGATATGCTCTTCCTACTCTGTAGAATCTTATCACCTTTCTTCTAGTTTCTTCTGTGTCTCTGTGAGATGCAATATTGGGCCCCTCCTCTGTGAAGTCTTCCCCAATCCTCTCCCTCACAGACACAGCATAATCAAGCATTCCCTTCTCTCCGTCCCATAACCCACATACCTTCTGTGAGGGCAGATGGTCTTGGGCCTCTTTACATGCTACCAGTCACAAATACCAGTCTGCCACCTCCCCAGTGGCAGTAACTGGGCCTTTCATCAGTCTGTGTCTTCATTTGCTTGGTTATTTTTCAACAAATATTTAGTGAGAAGATCACTTGAGGCTAGGACTTTGAGACTAGCCTGGGCAATAGCAAGATCCCGTCTCTACAAAACATAGAAAAATCAGCTT
Source organism: Avahi laniger (assembly GCA_963575035.1). Classification (NCBI taxonomy): domain Eukaryota; kingdom Metazoa; phylum Chordata; class Mammalia; order Primates; family Indriidae; genus Avahi; species Avahi laniger. The sequence continues at coordinate 57,111 of CAUYSK010118942.1, read as the reverse complement.
GGCTTGGTGGTGCACACCCATAGTCCCAGCTACTCAAGCAGCTGAGGCAGGAGGATCACTCAAACCCAGGAGTTTGAGGTTGCAGTGAGATATGATGACACCACTGTATTCTAGCCAAGGCAACAGAGTGAGACCCAGTCTCAAAAAAAAAAAAGGCAACAATTAAATCAAAATGGAATATTAAAATAAATATTCAAGTAATTCAAAAGAAAGCAGGATAAAGAAAACAGGAACAAAAAATAAAAGGAAATGAACAAAACTAACTAAGCCAAACCATCTCAATAACTACATTAAAAGCAAATGGTTTAAATGCACAAATTATCAGATTGTATAATAAGAAAATAAGATCACACTACATGCTGTCTACAAGAAACCCATTTTGAAAATAATCACATATATAGGTCAAAAGTAAAAGATGTACCATGGAAGCACTAGTCAGAAGAAAGTTGGCATGTCTATATTAGCATCAAACAAAGTAGATTTTAGAAAAAGGAATATCACCCGGCACAATGAGTGGGATTATATAATTATAAAATGAGTGTAGCTAGTTCCCCAAGAGTCTAGGGGAGTGAGTATGGATGGATGGAATCCCCAGGAGACCCTCAGAGGACCTCAGAAACAGAATGAAGTCAGGTTATCAATGATCCAGGGAGACAAGAGCTGGGAACAAAAGGCTGAGTGGCTAAGTGAAAGGGAGTGAATGCTGGGGCTGCCATCTTAGTCATCCCTAGTGTCTGTGACATGATGTGCTGGCTCTCTGGCTCAGTTTACACAGCAGAAAATGGAGTGGATATTTGGCCTAGAAAAGACAATGTGAGTTATCCCTTGTATGAGAGGATGATCTGTTCTATAGTATGTGCTCAGCGCCATTTTCCCAGCAAATTCTCCACCTGGCTCTCCCTGAAGCCAGTGATCCACATTCCAAATTCCAGAATTTCAGAGGGGAGATGGCCTGAGAAATCATCCAGCCCAAGCCCTTCAACTTGGAGATGAGAATCCTGAGGCCCAGAGGTAGTAGAAAGCGAAAGCTGCACTTGCAAACAAGGCTCTAGTAGTGCTTTTCTGGAATGCATGGCTTCTTTTGCAAGAAGACTCCCATGAGATTGGGAGAGCAGTCAGAGGCTAGTTAATATAAGATTTTCACTATGCAGAGCTAAATGGTTCACATACACATCCAATAGACTCCTGCTTCTGACACAGAGGCCAAGGTGAGGGTGAAAGTATCAGCAGACCAGTACCATGGACAGAAGCATTTATGGTGGTATTTTATACTAAACCCTTTGATTATTGAGCATTTGCTAAGTGCTCACTCTGTGCTGAAATGTGAGTTATGCAGATGGCATAACATAGGGTCCCTGCCCTCAGGGATTCATGATCAAGTTGGAAAGGTAGCAAACAAAGGCCAGGACATTGAGGAAGATACATTAAATATCTAAAAGACACTGTGGAGTCATTAAAGTCCATGACCAGATGGTCAGGTTGATCTGAAACGATCTTAAACAGGGTACCCTAAGGAGGAGAGGAGGTGGCAGTGAGATCTGAATAGGGGCAGTGGTTGTGTTGCTATTACAAGAGTCCAAGTAAGAAGTTCCAGGAGCTTGACCCAAGAGCAGTGGAGAAGGTGGAAAAGAGGACTTGCGAGAAATCAACATGACTTCATAACTGAATAGCATTAAGAGGGGTCACGCAGGACCACTCCCACGTGCCCGTGTTAGTTTGTTTTATGAGTTGCCACAAACCAAAGTATGTGGGAAGAAGAGCTGATGTGAAGGAAAGACCATGAGTCTGATTTTAGACGTTCTGAGTGTAAGGTGCCTGTAGGACCCACGGGGGAAATGTACAACAGGAAATTAGACGTACGGGTCCAGAGCTAAGGAAAGAGGTCTGGATGAAAGAAGAGAGTTGGTAGTAAAATATACGGAAGAAGACAAGCCCACTCCAGCAGACTGGCTCGAGTGAGAAGGAAGGAGAGCCTCGGGAAGAACCTACATTGTAAAACAGGAAAGCAGGGAAGAGGCCTCAACCAGGGAGACGTTTGCCCCAGGTATGTCGACATTTAGTCAAAATAATCAGACGGTGTGTTGGGTAACGGAACCCTTGGGGTCCAAGCCTTTCAGAAGAACACTGAACTAGAATTTCCTTTTGGTTTCTATAAAGGCAGGAGATCCAGAAGTCCCAACTCTTCATCTCCTGAGGATTTTGTGAACATGAATCAAGTCTCACAAAGCTTGCTGGAGAAGGGTCAATGCGCACTGAACATGAGTGATCCCAGGAGACACAGGCCCAGTAGACCCACCTGTCTACTTTTGAGTACAAGACACAAGAGATTCCTTAAACACAGAATGCTTCCCCTTCAATTCAGAATCGATACTACTCACTTTTCCCCCATGGCCAAATTCTGTGTATTTTTATTAAAAAGGAAGAAAATTCAGCCCTGAGAGTTGTGATTTGTCTAAGCATCAGCTCTGAGGCTTCAGAACCAGACCTAGGAAATTACCACCTCACACATCTTTAGGCTTGATTATTGAGGTCTCATCAGAGCCAGTTTCACCGAGATAACCAACATTTAATGGCCTCTAAAGTGTTACATGATTCAAAGTACATTCCACAATCTGTTTTTTTATCTTCTGAATCAGGGAGCAACCTGGTTAAAGTTTTTAGGAGGGGACAAGCAGGGCTATTTTTCAAATGAATGACAGGGCCTCTCTTCTGAACAGCTCAATTAAGAGGGTCAGAAAAAAGGAATGAGAAGGACGATGAACATGAAATCCCCGGTGGTCCAGATCTAGGTCCCCGATGCTATTGAAAAACTCCCCTCATGAACATATCACCAACAACTGATCTGTCAGAATTCCCAGCAGCTGAAATGAGGCAGAACAGATGTGTGCACTGGGTTTCCGAAAAGAAAAAATAATAATAATAACCTCACATGTTACAGATTTGGAGTTATGCTTTCAAGAAATAAGTGTATGGAGATGATCATTTCACTTAAAAAATGCACATGGCAAATAGCTGGCCAGGCAGGCACTGACATGGATGTGCTGTAGGCTTATACATTTATTTGCAAAATACAATGTAATAGAAATGGACATCATACTTTGCATTTATATAGCAACTATATCTCCAAGGACCTCAAAGGATTCTGCAGCCATTACTTGATTCATCCTTGTTACATGCTTGTAAAATGAAGGAGAGGCCAGGATTACTCATCCCATTTTATTAAAGAGGAAGTAGAAGCCCCAAGAGGATACATGGGCTGGCCAAGGGCATATTGTGAGTCATTTATTTGCTTAAAGCCATATAGGGGCTGAAATTAGTCCCAAATTGTCCTTATACCTGCCAGTTTTTACCTGCCGACTTCCGAAAAGGAAATGATTCTGTATCTCAGCTGTATCTAATGATTTAGACCACCAAATGGACAGTGTTGAGGGCAGGTTGTAAATTGGAGAAGGGTTGAAGTTAGCAAGTGCTTGACATTTCCGTTCTCCTTTAGTGGCCCCATTCCTGTGAACAGACACAGTGCTCCTGACAGCGAAGAGAGGGACATGTTCCTGCCATCATTGCCATGGAACCCAAAGGCACAGCTCTGTGTTGACACTTGCCATTTAATGACTGCTCACAAGGTATATTTTTAATATGCACCTTATATACATTATGTCATTTATAGCTACTATATGAGCCAGGTATTTCCTCACAAAGGTAAGAGACAGGCTCAGAGAGATTAGCTGACTTGTCCATGGTCATATAACTAACAAGTTTAGGCTTAAGATTTGAGTGCATTTTTGCTGATTTGAACAGATGTCCATTTCTACCATATTTTTCTGATATGACTTCACTCCCCCCCCATGGTGGGGGTCCCAGAGTCATAGCCTAGAGGCCTATGAGAAAACTGAGGCTAGCCTGGTGCCCACCCCACACACACATATCCCAAATGGCAGCCCAGGGTGAGTGCTGATATCCCATTCTCCCAGAACAACCCCATAGGATACGGCCCCGCCTCTGGCCACTCTGATTGCTAGGACAGTTTCTGAGCCTTTCTGGGTCCAGATTCACACCTTGCATTTGACCCAGGCCCAGGCTAGTGGCAGCGCCAGCTAAGCTTCATGAACAGGGGACAGAAGGGAAGACAATAACCTGGAAGCTGCCCCAGGACACTCTTCTCCCCCTTGCGCTGCCCACTGCTAGTTGGCATCAGAGTTCCAACGATCGCTGGGCAGCAGGTGCAGCGTCTGTCTTCCAGGGGACTCCTGTTCTTCACAGAGAGGAAAACCAAGGCTCAGATTTGTCCAAGGAAATCAGAAAGTGAAAAAGCATCAGAGACTATCTTCCTCGATGTTTTCTCTGATTTCGATTTTGGTCACTAGAATGTGACCAAAGAAAACCATCCTCTGGAAATGAAGGATGGGAAGGAACAACTCTGAGGTCCTTATCCCCATTCTCCAGATAAGGAAAGTGAAGCTCAGAGCGGAAATAGCATAGCTGATACACGATTAAGCCAGGATTCAAACGTGGATCTGCAGGACTCACACCCTTCCCATTAAGCCTTGCTCACCTCCGAAGAGTTCGATAGTGTGTCCCTTGTCCTGACGATGTCATGCCAGTGGCCACAGAGGCTGCTTGCTCATCCTCATAGCAGGTATGTGAGTTCCAGATGCACAGGAGGCCATGTGTGGGTGAGATGCCCTGTTTGCGGGGCACTGCGGTCCCTGGAACTGGGACCGGGACTGGGATGCAGCCTCCACAGTGCCGTGACTCTGAGGGTTTGCTCTCCAGCGGCAACTGGTGATGTAGAACAGTGCCGTCCACAAACGCAAGTCACATCCGCAACATTAAATATCAGGGAGCCACAGATGCAAGTCACATATGTAATCCTAAAGTGCCTCACAGTGGCATACAATAATAAGTGAAAAGGAACAGATGACATAATTATAATAATATATTTTATTCAAACCAATATAGTCAATAGATTATCATTTCAACATATCTCCAATATAAAAATATTAATGAGATATCTTACTTTTTTTAACTTTGAAACCGAGAGTACATTTTACACTTAACAACACATCGCTGTTAGGACGAGCCACATTTCAAGTGCTCAATAGCCACAGGTGACTAGTAACCACCACACCGCGTGGGACAGGTCTAGAAGGATGCAGGGATGGAGGCTCGGAAAGGTTGAGTCGTGGGTCCTGATTATGACCCACTGCCAGGTTGACTTAGCGCAGTGCTTGAGAGGTTGGATGCTGGAACCAGGCTCGCCTGGCTTTGAATTCCATTTCTACCCCATGACATTTACCTAGACTCTGTTGCCTCAGTTTCCTCATCTGTAAAATAGAGACAGTAACAATATCTACCTCACTGGGTTTTGTGAGAACGAAAGGAGTAAGTGCTTAGACTAGCAATGGGCACACAGGAAACAATATAAAGCCATTTGTTGCCACTATGATTATTATTTCCATGGGAACCCAGTTTCCTTCTCTGTAAAATAAGGATGTTGAAAATAGATGGTGATCAAGATCCCTTCTTGCTCTTGATTAATGAAAAACTGGGGTGGGAATCCACCAATCCTAGTGCTATGCCTCATCTCTGCACGTCAGTTCTGAAGCACGCACTGGGCAGGGCCTCAGATGCAGCCCGTTTCTAGCGGAGGCTTGCAAGATGCTTCTGTGGCTGCCTGAGGTGGGGTAAGCAGGACTCTCCTGGTTTGTGACCAGTGTTAGAAGCTTGTTCCCAGCATCCTGGGCTCACGTTGACGTGCTCCCTGGACAGCCTCCACATTCTCACAGCTGTCCTCCGTAGACGCTTACAAAGTTCCCAATTATAATCCCTCACCCACTTGAATCTCTAAGCTAGAAGAAATCCAAGCTGGGTCTGCAGTGTGGAGCAAAATCCATCCTTTTCCAAGTGCCTCCAGCTCCAACTAATAGAAGACAACCCCCCAGAGATGGTGACCCTTGCAGCTCTACATGTCAGCTGTTCTTGGGGCTGAGAGGAGAATGGGGAAGCAGAATGGTCAAAAAGCCAAACACTTGAAAATTGTGAATGAAGATGCCAAAATCTCAGCAACAGCTATTCCAGGGCTTCCGCTCAAAGAATTCCAGCTGTCTGGCTTCTTTCCCATGGAGGCCAAACTGAGGAATTGTAGAAACTCAAGGTGGAGACAGCCCAGGGAATCAGGTGCCTCCTCTTCAGGGAGGCTGGCAGAGGAGAGGTGTCTCCAACTCATCTCCAGGGATCTGTCCAATCCACTCAAATACTGGAGTCTCTGCTACTTCTCTTGGAGGGCAGGCTTGTGCAGACTAATATGTCTCAGTGCCAAGAATCCTTCCTCCCCAGGACACCAAACAGAAGGATGACAGGGCTGCTCATCTTGAAAGAGAACAACAAAACCACGGCCCCTCCTGCCAAGCAGCCGTTTCCTCCCAGCTGTTCATGTAGACTTGCTAAGATCTACATTCTCCCACATCAGCCAGCCTTTACCAAGAGACCACCTGGAAAGAGAGAAGCCACAGAATTGGAGCCACAGACCTGCCCATGAGAAAGGACTTCAGACCAATGACTAGGCAAGAACGAAACAAAACCCTCCCTGGCCCAGAAGGGGGCGAGAATAAAACGCAGAGATTCTTACACTCAGGCACCACTGGGTATTAGGTTCCCCAGATCCTGTCTCCTCTTCCTCCTCTAGGCTGAACTGGAGAGCTGTTTTTACATCTCCCAGATGCACTGACTGAATCTGAAATATCTCAGTGTTCTGGCCCAGCTGAATGCCTGTTAGGGACTGAATGTTTGTGTCGCCCCAAAATCCACATGTTGAAACCCTATCCACCACCCCGATGCGATGGCATTACAGGGTGGGCCCTTTGAGAGGCGATTAGGGTTAGATGAGGTCATGAGGATGGAGCCCTCATGAATAGGATTAGTGCCCTTGTAAGAGTCACGAGCGCTTCAGCCGCCTGCTCTCTGCCACATGAGGACACGATGAGAAATCAATAGTCTGCCCAGAAGAGAGCCCTCCCCAGCACCGACCATGCCGGCCCCCTGATCTTGGACTTCCAGCCTCCAGAACTATGAGAAATAAAACTCTGTTGTTTATAAGTCGCCCAGTCTGTGGCATTCTGTGATAGCAGCCCAAATGGACTAAAACAGTGCCCTCAACACCCACACCTGAGGGGCCGCGTCCTTCCTTTGGGACTTGCTGAGAGCTCTGTGGCAGCTGAGCTGCACCCACAGAGAATGCCGGAACCCCACCCTTCTAATCAAAGGGGCTGGTCACGCGCTAATGAAGAGGAGCTGCCACCACGGATGCCTCAGTTAGCACCAGCATCGCACACCCATCGACCTCGCCCAGCCACACCCCCGCTGAGCCAGGGTGACAGCTCGGGATGCTGAGAAGGTGGGGTCATCTTCACTGGAGAAGATGACCAAACAACTTCGCCCCTTCCCAGGGAGGTCCCAAAGGGAGGTTCCCGTCTGCCCTGGGAAGGGAAAGGCAGGTCCTACAGGTCCTGGACCTGGAAAACCGGACTGTGGAGAAACGAAGAGAGCTGAATATTTCCGCACAGCAAGCACAAGAGTTTTTTGCTCTGAAGTCACCTGTGGTCCCCAGTCTGTGCCTCTCCAGGCCTGTTCCTTCTGCTCATTAGGTAAATGCGCCAACACAAGGAAAGAAATCAAGGTCTATTTAGCTTTCCCCACTGGCCCTGTCAATCGTTCCAAGGAAGACAGTTCCTGCTGCATGGCTCAGGAAAAGGGCCCCGGAGGGCCGAGGAACAGCTCCATCCTGTAAACGTGTTTACACAGCACAGAGCTTGTTCCTTACGTCTTGCGGGCAGCCCGCCTCTCCCCAGTGCCCCGGGGAAGTTTTATCACCGGAGAGGGCGTGCGCTGCTGCTCTCACCAAGTCCCTCCTCGATCATCAGGGCAGACTGACTGTCTGCCCATGTGGAGACGCAGCCTCCCCCGGCGAGTCCTCTCAGTGGCTGACAGAAGGTTCTGCAGCCGGCGCAGGCTGTGGCCGGAGGCACCCACAGAACATCTCTGAACACCCGCTGTGCTGCCTGGCTGGGGCAGCAGGCTGCCTCCCAGAGCTGCTCTTCCCCAGATCGAGGGAGAGACGGAGGGTCTGACTGCAGCATCTTTGACAAGGGTGCCACTTGGAAATGTGAGGACCGGGTAGAGACACAGGGCATCGAGCTCAGGCTTAGACAGGCAACGCTGCACAGAAAGGACTAGATAGTCCAGAGTTTCTGGGCTGAAAAGAGAGTTCAAAAATCACCGAGTCTTCCCACCCATTGTACAGAAGAGAAAACTGAGGTTCAGAGAAGATAAGTAAGAGTATTCCATAGAAGGTAAGAACAGGGCTTTGGATTCAGTCTGACTTGATTGTAACCCCAGCTCTCCAACTTGCTTGCTCTAAAACCTTGCACTTAATCTCCATGGGTCTTTATTTTCTCATTTCTAAAATGCATATAATAAAACTTACCTCATATGATGGTTTGTGAGGCTCACATGAGAAAATGAAGTAAATAAAGCACTTGGCACAATAATCACACAATTAATGGTAACTACTGTCATTATTATTACATAATTTGGCCGAAATCTCCCAGAGAATTCACATCAGACACAGGACTCAAATTCAGTTCTTTCAACTCCTAGATCAATGCTCACTCTCAGGTGATCAAAAGAACCTTCAAAGCTAAGTCACACAGTTAGGAATTTCATTCATCTACTATTAACAGTGGCTTAAAGAAATTAAGGTTGTACTCTCTTATCAACCTAAATAACAAACAGAGAGCAGCTCTCTCTAAAAGAAAAGATTCTTATTTGAGAATAGTGTGTTGCAATGGGGATACATGTGCCATAGGAAACTATGGGTGTTTTCATGGAGATAAAGGAAAACAAAGTTTTTAAAGGAAAAATGACAATTACATAATTGTTTTGGAATAATTATCCTTAGCAACAAATATTAACAACAAGGGTGACACCAATCTGAAGTTGGACAGACAGTTGCTGGGCAGATGTCCTTGCAGAAGCATTTTTTTGTGTAAGGTTGCAATGCCTTTGAGCAAGATTGTGGTTTTTGCAGTTTTTTGTGACAGTTTCTGCTATCAGACACACAAGCTTGAGAATCCTGTCTTCATGGCCTTCCCTAGCTCTTTTTGTCAGTGTTTTCTTAATATTAGTGACTTTATTGTGATTCTGACAATTTTCATACTCTCATATTAAGTAAGACCACATGTAAGTAGAGCATTGTTAAGGAAGTCCAATGAACCTAGACTTCTCTGTTTTTCTATCATCTTGAGCTCTTGGCTTTCATCCTCAAGATCACAAAATAGCTGCTGGGGCTCCAGCCGTCAGGAGGAAATGGAGTGGAAAGGGGCAACAGGGCATTCCTTCAAGTGTAGCCGGTTCCCTTTAAAAAGATTTCCTAGAAGCTCCATTCTGTGACTTTTGCTCCTAATTAGACACCTTGGCTACAAGGAAGTTGGATAATGCCTGATAAAGCCAGGGTTGTGTTTACAAAGAAGGGGAGGGGCCAGGCACAGTGGTTCACACCTGTACCCCCAGCACTTTGGGAGGCCGAGGCAGGTGGATCTCTTGAGGCCGGGAGCTCAAGACCAGTACCTGGGCAACATAGCAAGACCCCCAGCTCCAGAAAAAATTAAAATTTTTTAAAAAAATTAGCCAGGCATGGTGGCACACATCTGTAGTCCTAGCTACTTGGAAGGCTAAGGCAGGAGGATCACTTGAGCCCAGGAGTTCAAGGTTATAGTGTGCTATGATTACACTACTACACTCCAGTCTGGATATAGAGCAAGACCCTCACTCAAAACAAAAGGGGTGGGAGGGAAGAAGAAGAAAGGGAGAGTGAACACTGCAACCACAATGAACAGTCTCAGCTTTTCAGCCATGTTCTCAGAGTTAATGGGGTGAGTCGCCCATCGCATCTGCTTCCCATCTGGGACCTCTGAAAGGGTCTCTGGATACTCCCCATCTATGCCTGTGGCTGCCCAGGGCCCAGCCTGGTGCAGGGTCACTGTCTTCCCACCTCACAGCACCGGGCCATGGGCTACGGGCTGACAAGGACGTGTGGAAGGCAAGCATGCATGAAGGAAGGGCCGCCGTGGTGAGCCCTCCCGCGCCCACAGCTCCCCTCGGCACCTGTGAGGACAGAGGGGTTGGATTCCTTTCCTCCCTCGGAATAGAGCCAATCTCTCCCTCCCACAGCACTCATCGCCTTCCAACTTACCACGCACTGCATTTATTTCTTATGTCTGTCATGTTGCCATGCCATCTATTCATTTCTCGTGCTATTTATTTACGGGTTGTGAGAGCAGGAATGTCTGTCTGTTTTGTTCACAGCTGCACCCTCAGCACGTAGAACAGAGCCTGACACACACAGCAAATTCTTAATCAGTATTTGTTAAATAAATGCACCTATTAACATAGCTCAGTCTTGGGGCAAATGAGATTCTCCAATCGGGAAAGGCAGTTGACAAGAAAGGAATAGATAAGAGCTGGGAGCCAGCAGCAACAAAGACAAAAAGCATCCATATAAAGTTAAATCACGAAAATAGGCATTCCGAGAGAAGACACAGAAAATTAATGATCCGGATTTATGGTACAGCTCTCCCCGCCAGATGAGTGAACACGTCCTCTCTGTTCACTAGACCAGTGTTGTCGTACCCTTTCAGTGGATGGGGAAGCTACGACCAGGAATGGCCAGTCGGCATGTCCTGTGGTCCTCCTAAATGACTCCCAGTCTCAGACCCTGGCTCCAGGTCCCAGAGCCTAAACGAAAGCAGGCTCATATTCCAAACTGGCCACCACCGGGATCATTGTTTGTTTTCTTCCACTTTCAGCTTTCTCTTGACTGTTTCTCCTCTGAGCTGCCTGTTTACTCTGTGGCTTCCCTTTCGTCTATGAGTGGGCACTTTTCAAAACAGGACCACCATGCAGCTGAGAGCAGGCGGAAAGCGAATGGACAGCCAGGTCCAGGCAATGTCCCTTCCCGTTTATATACTCAACACCCACATTCAAGGGATGTCTGGCAGCAATGGAATCAACTCTCTGCCCCTAAATCAGCTAGAAATGGTTTGGGTTTGTTTGGTTTTTTTTTCCTTCTTTTGCTAAAAAATTAGGAAGTAATTTTGAAAATGCCATGCAAAGAAATCAGTCTTTTTCTTCTCTCTTTTAACCATGAAAATATACACTGCCCGAGCCGGATGAATGTTAAATAGGACCTTTTGCAAAGTTTCCTGGCAGGTTAATTTATGATGCTTCCAGATTCTAACGTATCAGGCAGTTGCTGTTTATGTGTTTGATGAAGGATTCTTTGTCCACAGTTGATATGTCTTAGCAGAACTTCTGTAGCTCTCGCCCCCTTTCTCTCTCTTGCTCTTTCAATCTCTCCTGTAGTCTAACTTTGTGCTTAGGTATTTCATCAATCTTCCTGGGAAGAAAACATGAATATATTTATGAATTCTCAGTCCCTAAGTTGTCGTGCACGCTGTATTAGCTTATTACAGTATCTCCAAGATAATTCTTCCCTCTCATCTCCCTACACCTGTGCTTAACTCGGGAGATCTTAGCTCAGGCAAAATTACTTTTAATGTTTGGTTTGCTACAAGAGCTGCTTTGAGGGTTTCTGTCTGGAACAGGTGTATCTTCTCTTTGCATCCTTATTGGCTTTGCCTTTGTTCTTCTCTGTCTCAGAAAGAAAAATCTAGTGAACCAGACTTGAGCCCTGAGAGGTTGTTTCAGCCCAAGAATATAACTACGCTTAATGAGTGTGTAGATACACTCACAAGAGGGGAGGCCCACGAATGAGCATCAGGGGTGTAGGGGCTCAGGACGCACTGTACCCTTCGAAGGCACGTCACAGAAGACAACAATCACCTACATGGAAGTTACAGGTATCAGAGATTTCGGGCTTTCTTTTCCAGAACCTAGAATGATGCTTGACCCACAGTAGGTGGTTAATTTTTATGGAAAGAAAGACAGAAAATGAGATAGCAAGGGAAGGAAGGAGGCAAGAAGATCATACTCTCTAATACGATGCTCCTCAAATCCTTTATCAGAGTTGTAGGGACCAGAGTTTGAGCCCATAAGGCCATGTATAGATTTTGACAATACCAGTCCAGGAGCCGCCAGCATCTCCATGACTGCCACTACCTGAGAAGCTGTGACAGGTACTAAGAACACGTCTCCCCCAGCCCTGCAGTCCTGCATGCTGTCAAACCAGGTGTGTGCATTTGTCCTGGCATCTTTGAATGGCTTTACCTACAGCAGTGAGGACCTTCCCCAGGCTGGCAACCCAAACAGAGCAAAAGTTTCACTGAGCCGCACCAAAGGCCCAGGTAGGGCAAGAGAACACAGACTGGCGCGGAGGCCAGTCACAGAGCTGCGTGGTTTCTCCGGAAATATTCTGCAGCCTGGGGAAAGAGCGGGAGGAAGAGGACAGCTCAGTTTGCCCAAGGTTAGAAGTCAGCCAAGTGGGTGCAGCCTGAGCACAAGAGGACAAAGGAATGAGTGGAAACAGAACGCACACAGGCTCCAGGCCGTACACAGAGGTGGGAGAAACCAAGGACTGCAGGGGCTCTGTTGTCATTCGGTCTGCAAGTTTTATTTTGTATTTGGGAATATATAAATCGTTGATGAGATGTTTTATTTTCTAGCCACTTGGGCATCAATTACATGCATCCCAACTTTCCGTGTCCTCCCAAGGAGAACACGAATGGAGCTGGGCAGAGCTTTCATTCACACGGCGCACCTTTGGCGGCAGCTCACGCCGCGTGACAGTTACATTCCAAGACTCTAGAGCAGTGAGCCTCGCTTGTGAGACAAAGGGACAGATGTCACCTCCATAGTGTGATTTGAAGGGCAACAGGAAAGCTCTCTACCCCATGCCTTCTGTCAGTCTTCCATAGTGTCTGAAATTTCCCTATTATTCACTGCTTAGCTTTACTGTACAGAAATACTAATAAGGCACAAATGTTACCTGGAGGTGTCATGCTAGCTGAGACAGTACAAAAAGCTTGAAAGTCAGACCAAGCTGGGTCCAGATCCCAACTCTCACTCTATAGCAGTGTGATACCTGGCAAATTATTTAGCATCCCAAAGACTCTGCATCCTTATTTATAAAAAAAAAAAAAAAACCAACACTGTAGGGTTATCATAAGGAAGGCTTGACTGACAGGTATAGAGCAAATAGCACAGAGACTGGCACATCCTGAGGACTCAACCAATGTTCATTCTTTTTTTTTTTTTCAGCATATTACAGGGGTACAAATGTTTAGGTTACACATATTGCCTTTGCCCCACCCAAGTCAGAGCATCAAGCATGTCCATCCCCCAGACGGTGCGCACTGCACCCATTGGGTGTGAATATACCCACCTCCTCCTCCCCCTCCCACCTGCCTGACACCAGATGAATGTTACTACTATATGTGCACTTATGTGTTGATCGGTTAATACCAATTTGATGGTGAGTACCTGTGGTGCTTGTCTTTCCATTCTTGTGACATTTCACCTAGTAGAATGGGCTCCAGCTCTATCCAGGATAATACAAGAGGTGCTAGATCATCACTGTTTTTCATGGCTGAGTAGAACTCCATGGTATTCATATACCACATTTTATTAATACACTCATGTATTGATGGGCATTTGGGTTGTTTCCACATCTTTGTAATTGTGAATTGTGCTGCTATAAACATTCAAGTGTAGATGTCTTTTTTATAGAATGTCTTTTGTCACAAAATGTTCATTCTTTTTACCTTTATCTGTTAAAACTGGTGTGGCAGAGAAAGCATTGGACAAGAGTCAAGCACCATAGTGCACCATAGTGCTAGACTGTGCTCTTCCACTACTGAGCTATGTGACCTTGTTAAAGTCACTTTAATTCTCTGGGCTTGAGTTTCCCATGAGGCTTGAACTGCATTTTTTCATTCAATAAATGAATATTTTTTAATATGTGTCAGGAGCTGTTCATCTGCTTACATGATGAATAAATCAATAAGGGTGTGTGAAATAGTGGTAAGGAATAGTCTTATGATAAAGAGGTCTCGAGTGGCTACTTTAGATGGAATACTCAGGGAAGACCTACGTGAGGAGGTGAACCTTACACCGCAGCTCCCAAGGACAAAAAGGAGCCAGCCGTCAGAAGATGGAAGGGAAACGCAATGCAGGCAGAGGGAAGGGCAAACGCAAAGGCTCCCTCGAAAGAAGCAAGCGTGGATGACTTCCAAAGTCCTTTCTGGGTCCGACAGTCTTTATGTTATGTTATCTGCAGTCAGGACATGACTTTAGGGTGTGATCCTAGGATAAGTGGAACGGCAGTTCTCGTATGTGCTGGTTACTGTCACTAAGAGGCAGGAGCGGGACAGTCAGACTAGTTACACTAGGGCCCGACTGAGCAAGGGAAAGGGACAGTCAGAACCAAGACTGGAAAGAGAAAGTGCGGCTGAAAGAGCAGAGACACACTGGGTGGTGGGCTACGCAGGAAAGGATGCTGCAGAGACCGGCCAGCTTCCTTCCAAGCACCCAGGAGGCCCTTATCAGACCTGAGAACGATGACAGAAGTTGGCTGCTTGGACAGTTGGTTGCTTTTCTGAAGCCCCTTCACGGAAGCTGAAGAAGGGCAGAACCAAGTCAGGAAGAAACTTCTTGGATGAACATAGAAATAAGAACCTGGGTTAGGAATATTCTGGTCTCAAATAACAGAACAGAGAATCATTCGTTTACTTGTTCATTCACGCATTCAACAATACATATTGAGAATCCACTCTTGTAGGCCCTGTCCTCTTGCTGGGGCTACATCATTGAACAAAGCAGACAAAAGTCCCTAGAAAAATCCTTACATTCTAGTAGGAGAGATAGACAGGTATTGAGAGGCTAAGGTGTTTAACCCAGACAAGTGTAGGCACTTTATTGGCTCTAAATATTGAGTGCCCGATCTGTGCCCAGGGCTGGGTTAGTTGCTGCCACTATGCTGACTACACCCGGGCGTGCGAACACATAATGACACGCATTGATAGGGAGTTTTACTGCCCTCAGGGACTGAGCTCCTCTCCTCCTCATGCCACCCTACAGGCTCACAAAGGTGAAGGGGTGTGCTCAGGCTCATGCTGCTGAGAGTCCAGACTCTACCCCAGGTCATCTTGCAGCGGAGCTCTTTCAATCACATCATTCTGCTACCCAGCACAGCAGATGTTGTCACTCTGTTGAACTAACCTATATGAACCTTCGCAGACTTTATATTGAAGCAAGAAGTGTAAAGAGGCAGGAGCTGAGAGGATTTGCTCTGTTGTATGGGAACAGCTACTTCCAGGTTCCCAGGGCAAATTGCAATGTTAGTGGTGTCTGCAGAGCAACCCTCGGTGTCAGTGCTGGGTTGCAGCAACAATGGTGTCTTCACTGCCTTGGATTTGTTGCATAATTTGGAACTTTGTTCCCAGGTATGTAGCCTATAATCCAGTTATTCCAAGACTCCTAAAGATACTCTGAATTACTCAATATTCATTTTAATAAATTCCCTTTTTGCTTAAAATAAGCAGATTTGGTTTCTGTTGCCTAAAACTAAGAACTACAACTGCTACATTTACAAAACCCTTTGTCCCCATTTACCAGCAAGATGGTCTAGGCTTTCTACAGCTCAAAAAAAAAAAAATCCTTAATAACTTAAAATAATGATTTCTTTCTTGCTCATACTTTTTGTACATGCCAGGTTGGCTGAATTTTCTCAAGACAAATTTTAAAATATTTTGAACTAAATGAAAATGAAAATTCAACTGATCAAAATATGTGGGATGCAGCAAAAGCAGAGTTTAGAGGGAAATTTCTAACACTAAATGCATATATTTAAAAAGAAGATCTAAAATCAATCATTTGAACTTTCACTTTAAGAAATTAAAAAAAAAGTAAAATAAACCTAAAGAAGCATAATAAAAGAAATAATAAAATCAGAGCAGAAATGAATGAAATTGAAAACAAAAAATCAATAGAGAAAAATCAATAAAACCAAAAGCTGATTCTTTCAAAAGATCAATACAATTGATAAATCTATAGTCAGACCTCAAATTACTAACATTAGAAATGAAAAAGGAGCTAATCCTACTGATCCAATGGACATTAAAGCATAATAAAGGAATATCATGAACAAATTTGACAAAGTACATGAAATATACCAATCGCTTGACAGATATAAACTACTAAAGCTCACACAAGGAGAAAGAGGTAATATGAATAGGTTATATTTATTTTTTAAAAATCAAATCAATAATTAATATCCTTGCAAAAAAGAAAACACCAGGTCCAGATGATTTTAGTAGTGAGTTCTACCAAACATTTATGGAAGAAATTATACCAATTCACTATAATCTCTTCCACAAAATAGAAGCACAAGGAACATTTCTTAACTCATTATAGATCAGCATTGCCCTAACACCAAAACTAGACAAAGACATTACAACAAAGGAACACTACAGACCATATATTCCTCTTGAACATAGATGCAAAAATCCTCAACAAAATACTGGCATATCAAATCAAACAATGTAGGAAAAGGACTATACATCATGGCCAAATGAGACTTATTCTAGGTAGGCAAAGCTAGTACAACACTCAAAAATTAATTCATGCAATCCATCACATCAACAGGGTAAGGAAGAAAAATACATGTTAATATTAATAGTTGCAGAAAAAAATTTGACAAAATCCAACATCCATTAATGATTTAAAAATCAAAAACCCTCAACAAACTAAGAATAGAAGGAAATTTCCTTAACTTGATAAAGAAAGTCTTCGAACCCCTACAGCTAATATTATACTTAATGGTGAGAAACTAGATGATTTACCCTGAATATCAGGAACAAGGAAAGGAGGTCTCCTCTCACCACTTTATTCAACATCATATTATTAACAGAAGTCCTAGATAATGTAAAAAAACAAGAAAAGGACACAAAATTTAAACAGAGAAGGAAGAAATTAAATTGTCTTTGTTTGCAGACAACATAATTCTCTATGCTGAAAATCCCCAAAAATTGACTGAAAAACCCTCCTGGAACTAACAAGAAATTATAGCAAAGCTGCAGATCCAAGGTTGATATACAAAATGTAATTGCTTTCCTGTATACCTGCAATGAACAATTGGAATAAAAAATTAAAAACACAATATTATCTAAATAAGCACCAAAAAGCTGAAATACTTAGGTACAAATCTAACAAAACAAGTCCAGAATCCATGAGAGGAAAACTACACAACTCTGTTGAAACAAATCAAAGATCCAAATAAATGGAAATGTATTCCATGTTCATGGATAGGAAAACTCAATATTTATTAAGATGTCAATTCTTCCTAACTTGATCTAAAGATTGGATGCAATCCTAATCAAAGTCCTAGCAAGTTATTTTGTCAAGTCAACAAAATGATTCTAAAGTTTATGTGGAAAGACAAAAGACACAAAATAGCCAACACAATACCGAAGAAGAACAAAGTCAAAAGGCTGATGTTACTTGATGTCAATACTACTATAAAAGTACAGTAATCAAGACTACATGGGTATTTGAGGAAGAATAAACAAATAAATCAATGGAACATAAAACAATCCAAGACAGACTCACACATATAGATCACTTATCTTTGACAAAGGAGCAAAGGAGATTCAGTGAAGAAATGACAGCTTTTTCAACAAATGGTACTGAAACATAGGCCAATCTTATGAAAAAAAATTAATCTAGATACAGACCTTCTTTCCAGTTTTTACAAAAGATTAACTCAAAATAGATCAGAGACCTGAATGTAAAACTATACAACTTCTAGAAGATAACGTAGAAGAAAAGCTAGGTGACCTGGAGTTTGGAGATGAGTTTTCAGATGCAACAATGAAAGTACAATACACAAAAAAATGTGATAAGTTAGAATTTATTAAAATTAAAAACTTCTGCTCTGAAAAAAAGATACTTTTAAAAGAATGAAAAAGCCAAAGACTGGGAGAATATATTCACAAAACATAGCTGATAAAGACCTTGTACCCAAAACGTAAAAAAGAAGTCTTAAAATTCAATAATAAGAAAACAAACAACCTAATTTAAAAAGGGGCAAAACAGACATCTCACCAAACAAGATACACAGATGACAAACAAGTGTATACAAAGATGCTGAACATCATGTCATTGGAGAATTACAAGTTAAAACCACAATGAAATACCACTACATACTTGTTAGAATGGCTAAAATTTTTCTTTTTTTTTTTTGAGACAGAGTCTCATTGTTTTGCCTGGACTAGAGTGCCATGGCATCATCTTAGCTCACAGCAACCTCAAACTCCTGGGCTCAAGCGATCCTCCTGCCTCAGCCTCCCGAGTAGCTGGGACTACAGGCATGTGCCACCATGCCTGGCTAGTTTTTTCTACATATTTTTTAGTTGTTCAATTAATTTCTTTCTATTTTTTAGTAGAGACAGGATCTCGCTCTTGCTCAGGCTGGTTTCGAACTCCTGAGCTCAAACAATCTGCCCGCCTCGGCCTCCCAGAGAGCTAGGATTACAGGCCTGAGTCACCGCACCCAGCCTAAAATTTTTTAAAAATTAAAAAAAAAAAAAAACCAACACCACCAAATACCGGCAAGAATCCAGAACAATGCAAAATGGTACGGCCACTTTGATGACAGTTTGGCAGTTTCTTACAAAGCTAAACACAGTCTTACCATGTAATCCAGCAATCACACTCCTGGGAATTTACTCAACTGAGTTGAAACCTTATGCCAACACAAAGCCTACATACAAATGTTTATAGCAGCTTTATTCATAATTGCCAAAAATTGTCAGCAACCAAGGTGAACTTCATTAGGTGAATGGATAAGCAAATATTACATAAAATGGAATATTATTCAGTGACAAAAAGAAATGAGCTATCGAGCCATGAAAAGCCATAGAAGAAAACTTAAATGCATATTACTAAGTCAAGTTAATCTGCAAAGGCTACACAATCTATGATTCCAACTATATAACATTCTGGAAAAGGAAATACTATAGAGATAAGGGAATTCTGAACTATCTGCTTAATTATTCCATAAATCTAAAACTGTGCTAAAAAAATAAAGTCCATTAATTAAAAAGAAAACTTGGTGGCTTAAAATAACAATGCCCACACTTAATGTTCATGCAACGTTAGCTGCTTTTTCCCTATTCACGGATAGCCCGGTTGATGGAATCTCTCCATTTTGAATATCGCCATAAAAGAAAGCATAGAAAATCACATAGTGGCTCATAAAGATGATTTACCGGACATGGTACATTGCTTCTGCTCACATTTCTTTATGAGCAAGTCGTCCAATCACACCTGTCTTTAAGGGGGCAGGAATGCAACTTTATCATGTGCCCAGAAAAAGAAAAAATTAAAATACCATTTATTAGTTCTAATTACCACCACTCCCTGCTCCCTAGTTTCTTCTCCTGGTACAACGTCACCACCAGGACACTTATGCACAAGAAACTTTTGTTCCACCACATGGAGGACCACACTGGCTGCTCAGAGACAGAGGCTCTGCAAGCCCACTGATCCCTGCTAGTGACATTGCTATACCTCAAGCAAGCTCCAACTGCTTAATTGCTTCTTCACTCTGAAATCCCTCCTGTAAAACCTAGCTCTTCTATGAAGTTCTTCCTTGGCTTCAAATCTTTAGTATCAATTTATAAGAGGGAAAAGTCCAAAGAGAGACAGAAGAAAGCTTGAGAAAAGTGTGCTTCAAAAAGCCTTTGTAGGTAAGAAGATCAAGGACCTCCGTACCAGCTTTCACTCCATTGAGTATTGCTCAGCAAGATGCTTGAACTGTCTCCTCCTCTGCCACCACAAAAGCAGATGGCAGGCTACAAAAGGACACATTAGTTGTAAAGAACTTCAAAGTCTTGTTCTTTTCATGGTGGCCAAGAATGCCCTAAGCATTCTAAAGCTGAGATAAATGGAAGAAAAGGTATTACTAAGGACTTCTTTATTTGCATGTGACAAAAATTTGACTCAGACTAGCTTAAGCACAAAGAGAATGATCTGCTCTGCATAAACAGGAAGTCCAAAGGACAGGATTCACTTCAGAACTGTCTAGATTCAGTAACTAATTTGAATAATATCATCAGATCGTGTGCGCTCTCTCTCTTTCTCTCTCTCTCTCTCTCTTTCTCTCTCTCCCCCTCTCTTTGATTTTCAGTGTTGATTTTATTCTCAGTTAATTTTCCCCTATATGCTACAAAAATGGCTTAGGGAGTTAAATCTATCCCAAATTTTCAGGAAGTTAGATCTTTCAGGAAGAGAGAGACAGAGACAGAAACACAGAGACAGAGAATACCTCTGCTACTGGTTCCAGAAAAAGTAGAACATTGAGTATGCAAATTGATCCAGCCTGGGTCACACAATCACCTTTGACCCAACTGCATGGTCACTGTATTTGGTCCCACAGGATCAATATGAAATGGGCTTCTTGTTAGGAAAGATGTTTCTGTTTCCAGAAAAGAGAAGAGGAAGAGAGCTACAGCCATCAGAGACTACCACAGTAAAAAGACAGACTCAGGCAAACACACAAACACATATACACACACACACATAAACACACAAACACACATACACATTCAGACAGCCCTTCCATCCTCAGACTGCTCATCTTGGAAATGGGTTATGGCTCCAGGACTGTCTAAGGCTTAAGAAGACAGAATGAGTCCTCCGGAGCGGCAGCCCTGCTGCTGTCCTCCATCAAGATGGGACTTGCCTGTGGACACTCTTCTAGCCTCTCCATGGTTGAGCACCTTCCTTTGTAATATCCACACCCATCTCATGCCCCACCAAGAGCCCACAGGTATCTTAAAGAAAATGCTGGTGTGTGTTTTTCTTTGCATTCCATCATGTGGCCCAGGAATAGCCATTCAGCCAGTATTGGATGGATGCCTGGATCTCTGGATCCATTGTTGGACAGAATAAGGAGTTTCTAAGAAAGAAGATATGGCCCTGACTCCAGGATCTTTTTACTTTGTCAAGGACAATTGGAACACCTCTTAACAGAACAGAACAGATTTACAAATAAAAGCAACAACGAGAATAAATTAACTTCATAAGATTTGAATCAGATAGTGATCAGAGGATGCCAAGTAAACGAGTAAACAAAGTCAGGTTTGCACAGTTGTGGAGTGCATTTAGAGGCAGCTTTTGCTTCTTGTCACTGGTGCTCACATCTTATTCATGTCAGTAATGTGATTCTCAAATGGGAGGGACACATGGTGGATGCAGAGAGCAGCTTGGATTGGAAGGGCCCATGGTGCTTTGATTGGTACAGAAGAACAAACCCTGGGGCTCTATTTCCTGCCCAGGCCTAGAAAAGTCCATGGCTGCCTCCCTTCCCTGGCCACCAATACCCCACTCGCCCCAACCATCCTCCATCTGGGAGTAGTAATTTCTCCATTTGCAGAGAGTAAAAGTCCCTCCCATCCTTCCTCCTCTGACATATGCAGACTACACATTAGCATGGAAATGTCTCCTGCCATTAGTGAGCAACGTGCTGAATAATTAGGCTATGAAAACCTAACGGCAGGGATTTTTGTTTTATTAGCAATCTTCCATCCTATTGTGTTAATTTCATCTCATGTCAGCCGGCTTTCTGAGTAAACAATGATCACAGGCAGACATCATTTCCCAGCACATTGTGAGTGACTTAACAGACCAGAAAATGGCTTAACTTGCCTTTTGTCTTGCAGCCTCTGCCTTCTGTTGATGTCACAAGATCTCTAGTTCCTGGTTTTTTATGACCCTGGAATATTCATTTCCTCTTTGTCTCTGTGTGTTTTTCTCTGCCTGTCTGTTCTCAATCTATCTCCAAGTCCTCCCTGCCCATACTTGTTTTCCTTCTCCCTCTCCCCTTTTATGCCATCTCCTCTCCTATACCTCTGAGCCCCACCCATAATGATATTTCACTGTTCAGTACCTTATTCTTTTCAAATAACTATCACATCAATCTTGCATTCTCTGTCTCACCTTCATTTTTTCCGTATGCCTTCTTTAGTTTCTTTTACTTTCCTCCCTAGTGCATCTGCTTTTCTTTCCACTTAACTATCTTCTCAACATTCCTTCCTTCCCCTCCTTCCACTCCTCATTCTACCTAGCTCCTGGAGTGCTATCCCTCAGCCTCTCACGCCCCTCCAGTGCACGCACACACACACACACACACACACACACACACACACACACACAACTTAGTCTCTCCTTCTGGCTCAGCAAGATTCCTGGCTGACAGATGATTAATATTGGACCCAGCCATGTTGGGAAGTTTAATGCTTTTTCTGTTATCCCCACAGTCATCAAACATCTGCAAGTTTCTCCCAGAGCAGAGAAAAAGTTCTGGTACTTAGTATGTCGTTGTTGTCCAAGTTGCAAAAGCAGCTGCCAAGTCCCTGAGAAAGATGGTGGAGAAAGATACTGGCAGCATTTATCTGGATCACCATGTAGGACAGACCTGATGGGGGCTGGGGGGTCATGCTTGATCAGTGGCCCTTTCTTTTGTTCTGTTCCTTTCTTTCAGACTCTAGGAGAGTATAAATCTGTATTCCCCCGAGGCAGGATAATGCTTACTGGCTTTACTCAAATATCCAGGCCAAAGAACTAGAACGATGAGGTAATATCTCCTAAAAAAAAAAAAAAAGATATGGCCAACTGCCAATAACTCAAGCACTCGATTTATGCATCCATAGAAGACCAATAACCTGGAAGGCTGCCAACTGGGGCAGCAGTTTGGGACAAGCCAAAGAAATCTATAATTTTCATAATTAACCCACAGAACACAACTGCTAACGAGCATAAATGCTGTCCCTTTGATTTTACCTACCCTTGTCTCCTCATCATTCAGCCACATTTCTTCACCCCGTCTCTACAATGTTCAACCCATACATGGTTATTTAACATCTTAAAAAAATCAACTGGTTTAACAGATGAGATTTTATCCCTACAAAAACTGCTATGACTCTGGTGAAAAAGAGATACAGGACAGGTTACAAGAAGCTTTTGAAAAGCATCAAGACCCGAAAGTATCGAGGATTTTTGCAGATCTCTCCTGTACCCGCAACTGTGTAGTGTGAAGTACAAAAAAATTGGAGAATAATTTCTATGAATTCAAGAAAATGTTGATTAGACAATAAAATAGAAATAGGTAACTGTTAGATTGTGTGCAATAAGCTACAAGCATAACTGCACTTTAGAAGAGAAATAGCTAATGTAATTCCATGAAGTCAAAGGCGATTTAAGTCAGGGTTTAAACATTCCTGGGTAGAGGAACAAAACAATCAAAGAGCAAAGGTGGACATGCAAATGGTCTAGGATCACAGAAAAGGCAGCCTTGCTGCTGTGAGCAGAGCACACGCACACTACTTAGCAGTGGGAGGCCAGTGGGCACTTCCAGCTGCTGGCCCGGCACAGACACCTCACCAGCATCACCCCAGGACTGGACTACTGAGACCAGTATGCTTAGTGCATCGTAGGCCAATCTTAGAACTAGAAATGGGCAAGCCAACCTCATTCTTACCACACGTTCTTCCTCTCAGCTCCCACCACCTATCCATACCAGTATCCTGCATCAGGCATACAAACACCCACCACGCTGACTGCTGCACTAGCAAAAATCACCCAGCACGGACTTCACCCTGCATTCAGCACATCAGCATTCAGCACCACGGCCAGCGCCTGCGGCAGAGAAGGGAACCAGACCCAGAAAGGGCAGTGGGAAAACAGTCATTCTCTTGGTAGTCAGCCACGGGGCTCCTATTTCTTTCTCTTGTTTAAATGCTTTTTCCCTCTGGGTCCACTGAGGGCCACTGTGTCTGGGTGTCCATAAAAATTGACTGTGTTGTACTAACCTATTCTCCGATTAACTGCTAGGGGAAGAGAAGAGAAAGCACCCCTCCGCTCCACCACTTATGTGCATAGCTCCCTCCCTCCCTGAGAATCTGATTGCTTTTGACAAATACTGTAAACTCCTTCCCATGTCCTGCCATCTGGTGACTAAGAGAGCAAGCCCTGCAGTCAAGCTGCCTGGCCTAAATTCTACCACATAGTCGCTCTATAACCTTGCACAAGTCATCTGCAAAATGGGGATAAAAATCATACCTACCTCATTGGTTTTGTTATTATTATGGTGATCATTATGATTATCTGGCCACACTGGCCGTCTTGCTGTCGCTTGAACACACTCTGGCCTCAAAGCCTTTGCAGCTGCTATTTTCTGCACTTAGCAGCTTTCTCCCAAGATACTCGTGCAGATCACTCCCTCACTTTCTGCAGATCATCAGTGAGAACTTCCCTGATCACACCCTTCAGCACTTCCCTCCCCATGGCTTTATTTTTCTTCCTAAAGTTTATCACATTCCGATGTACTAAGTATTATTTTTGTGTTTTCATTTTCTCTTTCCTCTTTTAGAATATAAGCTGTATGAGGGCAGGAATTACGTTTTGTTCGCTTGTATCCCTACTGCCATTAAACGGCACCTAGCATGTAACAGGAGTTCAAAAATACTGGCTGAATGCAGTATTATTACTAAAATGATTATTCAGGATGGTTTTCTCTCTTTTGTACAGGAACAAACTGAGACATAAACACATGTGGCCCGCCTATAAAACGCAAGCCAGTGGAACAGAAAATATGAATTCTGAGCCAACTCTTCCACCTATTGCACCAGAACAGCCCATAAGCTGATACAGTGTCCAAGACACAGCCCGAGAGGAAGGCTGGGGAGAGTCCTTGAGTAGCAGCTCTTCATCTCCTCCACCCCCACCCAGAGGCCAGCCCCAGGCCCTCGGGAGACTGGTGGAAGCCGGCAAAGCTCTAAGGCTTCCCTGGCCCAATGGATATCCCAGAAGACACACAGAAAATTCCCGACTCCCATGGGCCTGCCTGGCTTCAGACCTTTGACGTGGGGACTTGGTTAAAGAAGACAGGACTCAGCACCAAGAAGGCCATGCCACCAGAGTTCTGACACATCAGGATTCATTTGAGCCTCCTCTCCCCATGCCCAGACTTGTGTTCTTCCCTCAGCGAGGTTATCAATGGGGAGGGTGTCGGGGGGTCATTCTGAATATCTTGCAAAAGGAGTTTGCTTCCAAAGTGACCAGAGTTTCCAATCTTAGCTGTTCGTGTAGAACCTGGCCACAGAGCCAGGAATGAGGAAGGAGTGGGCCTGACTTCCTCACAGGCAGCAAGCCCTGATCACAGGATGAGGTCGCACAAGTCCTCCTGCTCGATGACTGTCCTAGTGAAGAAGGGCCTCACTGGGGGCAGAAGATTGCAAATTTGGGCTGGTAAAACCCATCTGAGCAGTTAGTTTTTCCAAACACTGAGCCTTGGGGGTGAAAAAAGAATACTCAGTCAGCCTGGACAATAGTGAGACCCTGTCTCTACAAAAAATAGAAAAATTAGCCAGGTATGGTGGCACACGCCTATGGTCCCAGCTACTCAGGAGGCTGAAGTGGGAGGATCACTTGAGCCCAGGAGTTTGAGGTTGCAGTGAACTCGATGACGCCACTGCACTCCAGCCCAGGCAATAGAGCAAGAATCTGTCTCAAAAAGAAAAAAGAAAGAAAGAAAAAAAAAAAAAAAACAGGACAAGACAGGTTAAGGAATAAATGAGGAGATAAGAAACTCTGGTTCTGCTACAAGAGGGCCTTTAAAACCAAGCTCAATTCAGCAAAAGTGAGTCCTGTGAGGGACAGGAAGGCAGAGCCCCAAACCATGACACATGCCAGGCAGGAAGGAGCATGTTCTGCATGAGGAAGTCAAGGGAAAACCTCCATGGCCCAAAAGTCACAGGCTCCACTCCACCCACACAGAATGGCATGCTGCGATTTAGATAGCATCATACAGAGAGCTTGTCAGAAACGCAGAATCCCTGGGCTCCACTCTAGACCTGCTAAATCAGAATCTCTGAGGTTGGGCCCAAAAATGTACATTTTAATACCCCACCCAAACAATTCTTGTGCACATTGAGTTTTGGAAACACAGCCATAAATGGATTGCCCAGTCGAGGGAGAGCAATTGAAATCACTCTAGCAAGACTTCGTGAGGCCTCCCATGGTCTGGACTCTGTGCTGGCAGCTGAGCTTCCCGGCACATGCAGTTCGGCTGCAGGTGGGAGACTTGTGTGGCCGCCTGCCCATGCCATGGTAGAAAACAGACCCATGAGAAGGTTAGGAGGAGCAGCTGAAAAGTTTCGTGGATTGGGGCAAAAGAAAAGTGGAGCTGCTGCTTAGTGCAGAGAGCCACCTGCAGAGTCGTATGTTGCTAAGTCCTCAGGTCTTGGCCCTGGGGTCAGACCTGGACTTCGTCCTCAGCACACCGGCTGCACTCAGTGGGGTGGCAGGTGGGCGGGAGGGAGAGGCCAGGTCACACTGGGAAATTGGAGCCAACCCACTCCCACATCTCACCATGGACATCACTTTCATATTTACCTCTTTCTTCCTTTCTACTCAACTATGTAGAAAATCACAGAAGCACAGAAAAAACTCATATGTGGAAGGAAGTTGAGAGTTCACCCAGCTCAGACCCCATCCGGTACAGTCCTGCGGTTTGTCTCTGTTGTCTTCTCTCCTGCCAAGTGTGAGGTCTTCCCAGGGCCATCCAAACGAGACACAGACTTGTGTGCATTACTCAGCAGCAAAAAGGTTGTTGGTCCATACTCTAGAGGCAGTAAAAGCCACAGTGAGGACCTGGTATATCCAAGGTCAGGAACCTAAATGGCTGGAGAGCTGCCTCTGCTTCCCCAGGAAGAACTAAAAGGACCATGTGGAAGTCCAGCCTCCCCCAGAGAATCCTGGGGACATATTATATTAGTTTGAATTATTTTGATGTCCTTAATCTTGCTTTTAAACTTTGCTTCCCTGAGGGTGCCAATACCAGAAGTGGAGTCACTTCTGATTTTAGCTCATCACCTCTAATCACCCTCATGAACCATGGTGTCATAGAAAAGTCACTGCTCAGAGGCTTGCACAGGAGGTGAGGGGGCATGGGAGGGGGACGGTTGAATATTGAAGCACAGCCCTCCCCTCAACCTTGGCCTGCATCCCTGCAGATACGTCGGACATCCAAGTCAAGTGCCTTTTGGTTTAGAATCACTCATCAAGGGCCCGGCCATGTCTGTTTAGGTACATCACAGCAAATCATGGCTGGATCCTTTACACATACTCAATTAAGACAATCTGCAAGCACTGATGAAGCAGAACTTGATACTCAGTGTAGAAGCCACAGCTATAGACCGATTTCCTACCAGGGCCATGGGAGAAGACTGTGGGTCATCGTAGTTGCTTCAACCACCTTCACAGACAGAGTCAATTAGCACAGTTATTAGCTTAGCAGAGACTCCACTCTGGAGAACAGCCACCTGTTGAGCATCAGATATCTTACCCACCATTTCCCACAGTATGCTAAGCAGTCCTGGTGACATCAGGTCCCTCAAAAGAAGCCTAAATTCAAGATCCTGTAGGAAATGTTAATGAAGGAGCAATTCTTGGGATTAAGAAACCTGTGTTAGCCATTAACAGGCTATGATCTCCCTGACCTCTGTATCTGAATCCTAAAAATGGGAGTAGGGGTAATGGCAGCTCCCAGTTTGGCAGAGACAATAAATGAAATCATGCCTTCTCCCAGAAGAAAGTACACTATGCATGCTCACGGTGATGGTGTTAAAGGGTAAAGTTACCTGTTTCACCTTCTTAAGACTACACCAAGCAGAATGCCCTGGCCTTAAAGGAATGCCCCGCTGCTCTCATCTTTATCTGGGTTTTCGCCATTTGCACTGACTTACTGATGACAGGAGACAGTGCTAAGAGAGTTAGTTCCAAGAATATTAATTGACTTTCCTATTTGGTGCTGCTCACTTTCTCACCCAGTCTCTCTCCCTCCTTCTCTCCCTCCCTCTCTCTCTCTCTCTCCCTCCCTCTCTATCTCTGTTGAGTTCATACAGGCAATAGCTCCTCAAAAGCTGTTCCCTCAACAGCCACAGCAGCCCAGGCAGCAGCAGGCTCCACAGCCGCAGAGGAGGCAGCAGAGCATGAGGAGTTTCTCCCCTCACTCAGGAAGCGATGGGGAGGGGCCTGGCGGCTCTAGAATCTCAGACCTTCTCTAGGAGCCTGGCACCAGGCAGCGGGTTGCCGTGAGCACACACACCACACAGGGTGGCTTCCAGCTGGTGCAGGGAGTTGTATCTCGGCACTGCTGGGAGGAGCTGAGGAAGGAGGGGGCCAGAGCCAGCTCCGGACTGGAACTGAGGTGCGGCCGTGACAAGAACGGGGCTCTCAAAGCCATAAGGTAGCACCATGGAGTTGGACACAGTCTCGAGCAAGGAAATCCATCTGTCCTTGAGACTCAGGGAGGGAGAATCCTTTCCTGAAGGTCACAGGGAATGGGAAGGAAAGGCCAAACGTTTCCAAGGGACTGGGCTCTGCTTCAGAGAGCTGGAAAAAGATAGCCCATAAATAAGCCCAAGACATCAAAGTCAACAGATTCTCCCAGCTCTCTGGGCATTGCCAACCTGAGCTGTATTTCTGGGCAAAGCCCCCAACCATGTTACGTACATGTCCTCATGGTACGTAACATTTGGAAATGCCTTCTAGAAAACGCTTTAAATCTTGATAGCTGTACCCAGGATTGCAGGCTCTGCGCTGCCCTGAAGCATCTCCTGTCAGTGCCAGCCCCAAGGCCACTTCCCTGGGACGTGGGGCTCCAGGAGAAGGAGCCCAGCCCCTCCCCTAACCAAGGCTCCCCTGCTCCCCTCTCCTAGCAGACTTTCTGTTAAAATGCCTGAGACCCTGGCACCCAGAGCAAGAGGCAGAAAGAGGACAGTGGAAGCATCTCTGAGAAACAAGCAGAGGGGCCAAGGCAGGCAAGGTGAACAGTGAGGGCTCTGGAACCAGACGGCCTGGGGCCACGAGCCGGCTCCATCTCCTACTAGCTGCGTGTTCTTGGACATATTACTTAACATCTGTGCCTCAGCTTCCCCATCCAGAAAACAGAGGTGGTGATGCAGCACCTAGGGCCTGGCCAGCTTGAGGGGATTAGGTGATAGAGCAGGGAGGGGATTAGCGCGGTGCCTGGCCCCTAGGGACTACTCCGTGGAAACTAGCACTCCAACACCGTGGGGGAGGGCGTGGCATTTCTACGGGACAGGTGGATACCTATGGTCAAGGTAGCTGTTGTGCTGCAGGAGGTATAGCCCATCCTACACAACTTGGTGAATTTCCTGCAAAGAAATATCCCTGTGTGCCACATGCTCTCACCCACACGCAAAAACTAAAAAGGTTGATCTCATAGAAGCAGAGAGTAGAATAGTCGTTACAAGGGGGCTGGAAAGGGAAGGAGGGAAGGGAAGATAGTGAGAGATTGGGTAAAAGACACAAAATTACAGCTATATAAGAGAAATAAATTCTAGTGTTCTATAGTACTGTGGGGTGACTAAAGTTAACAACAATTTATTATATATTTTCAAATAGCTAGAAGATTTTGAACATACCCAACACAGAAACATGATACATGTCTGGGGTGATGGATATGCTAATTACCCTGACTTGATCATTATACATTGTATGTATCATAATTTCACTCTGTACCCCATAAACATGTACAATGATCATGTGTCAATTAAAATATTTTTAAAGCCCTGTGGACACACAACTCCCACTGACTCGGGGTGCCTGTTCTCATACTGAGGTGCCCCATATTCCTCTGGTCACCTCTTTTAATCTCCCAGAATCCTAGGCCAGAAGGGGCCCTAGGTGTTCCCATAACCCCTTGGCTCCTTTGTGGAATCAGACTGAGAAAAGCAGGCGGGAAAAGCAGGGGGCTCTCCCCTCACCCTCCTTCCCCCGGCCTGCGACACTTCCTTTCCCAGCTCCCCCAGGTCCCCGCAACACCTGTTGGGGTGAGAGCCAACTCTTCTCCGGCTCCCACCCTCCCTCCACCCTGGGATCTCCCTCCTGAGCGCAGCCGCACCTGTATTTGTTAATCAAGGCGCGGAGGACACAGTAATTGCCCAGCAGAAAACACGGGTGCAGATGTTAGGGAGCACCGGGGCAAAAGCACTAAATGAGATTCTTGTTTTCCAAACAGAGCCCGAGATTTAATTACAGCCTTTCCAAGTGCTTATTAAAAACCCTTATTTTTTTCCTTATTGTTTTCCTGCATGGCGCATATTGAATCAGCCACTGCTGTTGTCTTGTTTTTGGAGCGTTCATAAAAAGAACCGATGTGGAAAATTGCAAACACAGATTGTACCCAAACAATATCTTCTCCCTTTGCTTTCTTCCTTTTCTTTCTTCCCACTGAATATCAACAGTGGAGAGTGTATTCAGCGCACATCCAACTCTTTCCCAACAGCCAAAGGGGGTCTTTTGGTGCTCGGGGACCACCCCTCCACCTGCCTGAGAAAGAGGTATAGGCCAGCAGAGCCCAGCGCATGTCCTGTGGGGAAGGGGAGGGGACAGGTGTGCGGGGGACCTGGAATCCCAGACTGTCAGAGCCGAGAGGGCCCTCAGCAGAGTGGACATCACCCTCCCATGAGAGCTGAGGAAACTACTGGCCAGGAGTGGGGAAGGGGAGCCCGGACACAGCCAGTTCTCCCACCCGCGGGGCTGGAGGGCTTTCCGCCAACATGCACTTCTTGGTGCTTCTGGGATCTGTATCCAGAAAGACCTGTGGACTCTTCTCTTCAGCCCGTAAAGTTCCTCATCTGAAAAGGGGGCTGGGCTCTCCATGCCTTCTCAGCTGGAACGTCCCGTATCATACAAGGAGCAGGGCCGGGGTCACACAAGATGTGGTGCTCCCAGGGGCTCAGATTTTTACTTGCCTCTTTACTTCTGAAAGATGCTGCCTCTCGGACAAACAAGCCTGTTTCCCAGTCCTTTCTCAGAAAGTTTCCATGGGCCAAAGTCCTAAGGATGCCCCAGGGGAAAGAGATTGGACCCCTCCGAGTGTCCCCACGTCACCACGTGCCAGCCCTTCTCCTCTTCTCCCCACTTGGATCTGGAATCCAGCCTTCGAAGGCGAGGCAGCGCCTCCCCCCATGCCATCGTCCCTCCCTGCTGCTCGGCGGACAGGGACGGGGGACCAAGTAGTGCCAGTCGAGAGGAGTGTCGCCGGCACAGGAACACTTCTCATCAAACAGTGGTTAAAATTCTACCTCTTTCTTCCGTCCCCTGCTCCTCATACTCCACCGTGGGCACCAGCCCCCATCCTCCATCCTGTTCATTATCTCTCAGCCTCGTCAGAAAGGAAGGGTAGAGCCGGGTGGGGGCAGGTGGCTTCCTCTCCCCATGCTCCCTGACAGCAGCCCTGCTGAACCCACACCCTGCTGCACTCTGCTCGGGTCCATCCTGGGTGAGGAGGGGGCCGTCTGTGCTTAGATTATCAGTCTTGACCTTTGCCATGTGACTCCAAAGGAGAACTCTTGCTTCCCTCCTGAACTTCATTTTTCTCCATCCTTCAAATTCTACTTGTCAGCCTTACACAATGTTGGGAATCGGGGCGGGGGGACTTGTAGGAAGAGAAGGCATTCGGCCAACTCCTGCATGACACTCCCAGCCCCACGTAGAGTAGACGTGCGAAGTGGAATCCAGGCAGCGTGGAAAGCTCGCCGCACCAGCACGGGGGGCACCTCACCCCTTTTGGACCATGGCCACGCACAGGAGGCTGGGTGAGGTGTGGCAAGACCAATAAAAACTTAGAAAAGCTGACATTTCTGCTGAAACTGCCCAGGTCTAATCTCCCTGGCAGAATCATGGAACTTCACGGCAAAAAGACTGTGCTGTATGCTCAGCTCGATTCTCAACCTCCATTCACCCTCTATCCCCAGAGCCTGCAAAGCCAAATATGCCACTTCCCAGACCTCTTACAGCTCAACTCTGGTTCTGTTCATGAGATGCATTTGTGCCAGATGTGGGGGCTGGAACCCAGGAGACACCGTCTCTCTGCAGAGGTGCAGCAATCAGTATTGGTGGTGGCCGGATTCAGGGTCCTTGGTCTTGTCAACAGCTGCAAGGGTGCGAGGCAGCTGTGACGATGACAGCAGAGGCAGTGTGATGGTAGAATTTGTCCGCCCTGATGGCCTTCAACTTCATTCTTCTGGCTCTTCCAGTGATTTCTGTAAAGACCTAATTCTCTGTATAAAAGCTCTTTCTGTTTGAAATACCTAGAGTGGTTTCTGTTTCCTGCCTTACATCTTGACTGATACATGGTCTTCGTATCTATTTTGCAAACAAAGCTCAGAGAAGTGAGGCAACTTCTCAAGTTCCCACAGCAACTCAGAAGGCAGAACCAGGGCCAGACTCAACCTCCTTGCTCTAAGCCAGAGCGCATTCAGCGGCAGAGTGAATAGGAGAGTAGCTGTCCCTTCAAAACCCCCCACCTCCCTCCCCCAGCCCTGCCTCTCCACCCCTGGCCCAGTAGGTATGTACATAAATACACAGGCAAGGCCACCTGTGTGCCCTGTCGCAGACAAATGCCACACATCCCAATACTAAGGGGTTTTGTCCCGGTGCCACTAAAGGTCCAATCGGCTCAGCTGTGACCTTTGTGCTGTGGCTCTATTAAAGTGTTTTCAGGGAACAAGCTTTCATTTCATGGACGATTCAGAATCTCCGTTGAGAGGAAATTGATGTTTGGCCAGGCATTTCCCAGTTGCGAGCTGGTCAGAACTCACGGTGAGAGCAGATAAAGACAATGTAAGTCGGCAGCTTAGAACAACAAATAGAAAAGCCCAACGGATAAGAAAAGTCTCTGAAGGTGATGCAGCAAAAACTTATGCTCCCCTCGCTGGGGAAGCTGTAATGGCCTGTCACCCGGGGCCCACCAGCCAAAGCAAACTTGGGGACATGTCACACATCAACTGGATCCGGGGGGTTCTGCACTCGGGTTTCCCGACTGAACCGTACTTGGACCTGACAGGGTTGCAGCCAGGCCTTTGCTCGATCAGAGCTTCCTTCTGAAGATGGAAAATTCTTTCCATCCTTGTGGAGGGGGCAATGGCCATTAGATCAGCAAACAGAGGAAGGGGATGGGAAGGAGGGCGGGGAAATACGAGGAGAGTCCACGGGGAAACAGGAGGTGGTTTGACCTTCAGAGGGTCCGTTATTATTCCCTCCCTCCCCAGCTCTCGTTTTCTGAATATAAAATGTGCCGCATTATAAGAATCAACCTGGCCTGCCTTGAGAAGATCCCCCGCCCCCCGCTCGACCAGCCCCTGGGGTGGGGCAGACCCTCTCTCAGCCATTTCTTCCACCTAAGCCCTCCCCATCCTCTCCCAACAAGCCGCAGCTTGGTGAGTCCGTCATCTGTCCCAAAGCCAATCTACAGACCAAGTCTATCCATGGGAAAGTTTTCATCAGACGTACGCAAAATGAAATGTAACAATGAGGATAACGCAGGTTGCAGAGTGGTGAGGGGATGCATGTGCGTATGTAAGGTCGCCAACTGTCCTTTCCCAGGAAAACTGTCCTTTATTCTGAGATTATTGCCTTCCTGGGAATAGTCCCTTTTTCATGTTACAATATCCTTTCTGTTATGAACTGATAATAACAGTAATGGTGACTTTGCTGTTGTTGCTGCTGCTGTTATTTTAAGGTGGGGAGAGAGTTGTTTCTTTTTCTTTTCTTTTTTAACATTCTTACTTGACAAAAGAAGTCAGCTCCCTCACGTTAGCCCCGGTTTGTTTGTTTGTCTTTTACTGGTCTGTGCAGCCTGCAGACCTGCAGCTGCCCCCTCCTGCCCCCACCTCTGCAGGAGTGACGCAAGTGCCCCAGGGCACGCTTCTCCCTCTCCTCCCTCTGGTGCCTGCTTCCAGCTCCTGGTCCTCAGTGAGCAGAGGAGCCAGGACTAGGTGGCGAAGGGCCAAGGCTGGTGACCGACTCTGGCCACCTTCCTGAGATAATCTTGGGTATATGAGACCCCATCACCCTTGGGGGGGCCACCTCCCCACCATCCTCCACCATCTCTTTCCAGACATAAACCAACAGCCTTGACGTCAGCCCACTGAAAATCACATCAGTCCGTGTCCCAAGCTTTGAATTATTTGTGAAAGGCTATTGGTGAGTATGTGAGATATGAGTTCCTTCTCAAAGCCAAGCCATCCTCTCTTAGGAAGGCTCTCAGCTCTAAGCGAGAGTGGGCGCGGCCCAGCAGATATAACACACACCTCCGAGTAGCTTCGGCTTTGCCTCTGCCCAAGCGCCCTGCTGCTTGCAAGGCTTCCAGGGAAGCTCCCACCTGCCTCCAGTCTCATCCTGTTTGTGATTCACCAGTCAGCTGCATCCCCAATGCCTGCAGGCCCCCTCCTGGACAGGCCTCCATCGCCCAGGTAGCTCAGGGCTACAGGGTCTCCATACAGAGGGGTCCTTTCCAACTCAGTTTTTCCCACCCTCACCTTGCAGTCAACCACACCAGCAAGCTGCAGGGTCACCCATCACATTCTTTTGTGATTCCCTAGGGGGTGAATTTGGCTATTAGATCTCAAATACACATTAACTCACTCAATGTGTACTATTATTATTGCCACTTTATAGATAGGAACATAAGGCACAGAGAGGTTAGGCAATTCACCCAGGGTAACACAGCTCATAGCTGAAGGATCTGGGATTTGAACCCAGCAGTCTGGCTTGAGAGTGACGCCCTTAGCCTCACAGTACCTCTGTGCTTGGTGCTCAAGGAGTACCCTGGGATCCAGAGCTTTGAACGAGGAGGATCCAGGAAAGACAGAGATCAAGGACTTGTTTCCAGCCGGGCCCCATGCAGGTCCTGCCCATGGGCCTCTTAGCATCTCAGATATGTGGAAGTGACTCTGAAGCTCTGGGAAAGCTGTTCGCCTGCTCCAGAAAGGGTGCGATGGGTCCCTATCCATTCGACACCCTCTGTAGTCAGCAAGAGCTCCGAGGGACACCAGGAAAACCTCCAAAGGCAATTTCAGGCAGGACCCCAACACCTTCGTCACTGTCAAGGCCACCTTCCCAGACCCAGCTCCAGCCTTTACTCACTCTCCAGGGCAGCCCCAGATGTCTCTGCGGCCCACAGAGTTTAGGGGACGACACGACAGCCTGCAGCAAGCCTCTGTGCACATTATAAAAAGAAGCCCCCAAGAGTGGACACAGTCCTGTGTAAAAACCAGTGAGTGAGCAGCATGAAGTGTGTGTTTCAGCCCCCACTCCAACCCCCACAGGAGCCCTGTGCAGCAAACAACTATGCACCTATCTGGGGGAAGAACATTCCAGGCCGAGGGAACGGTGAGAACAAAGGTCCTGAAGCAGGAAAGTGCTTGGCACATCCGAGGAACAGCCGGAGGCCTGAGTGGCTGGAGCAGAGCGAGCTGAGAGCGCCAGGCTTTGGACCATCGTGTCGGTGTTGGCTGTCGCCTGAGTGAGACAGGGCCCACCAGAAGGTTCTGAGCAGAGAAATAATATGATTTGAATTATGCATAAAAAGATCACTCAAGTTACTGTGTTGAACAGTGATGCAGGGGGAAGACAGGAAAGCGGGGCTGTACAGCCATCCAGGCGAGAGACGGGCGTGGCTTGGACCAGGCGAGTGGAGGAGACAAGGAAGGGGTTGGAACCTGGAAGACCAGATGTGGAGGATGAAAAGCGGGACAAGGGAGACTCAAAGATGTTTGGCCTGAGTGACGGGGAGATGGCGCTGCCATTTACTACGTTCGGGGTATCGCAGGAGGGGCTGGTTTGGAACAGAAGACGAAGAATTCGAATGTGGACGTGTTAACTTTGGGGTCCCTTTAGCCACCTAAATGGAGGTGTCGAACAGTCCGTGGGATGAAAATACACAACTGATGAAATACGGAAGTGGTCAGCACAGAGACGCCACTTAAAGACATGAGACTGAAGGAGGTCACCGGGGAGCAAGGGCAGAGACAAGGACAGGATGGCACCGTCAGTGGCTGGGAGTCGGAAGATGAGGAATAGCCAACAACGGTCTGCAGAGGAGCCGCCAGCGAGGTAGGAGGCGGCCAGGAACCGAGGGAAGGGTTTGGGAGGAGGAGCGCTCAGCTCAGCGCACCCAGGCGCTGCTGGTCGGTGGAGATGAGGAAGGAGACCCGCTGGGCTCAGCTGATTCTCAGCCACCTCCTCACTGGGCGGTCTTGGATGAGTTCGTGTAACTCTCAGGCACCTTTTTCTCCATTTGTCAAATGGGGATAACATCGTGGCCGCCTCATTGGGTGTTGTGATGAGCTGCTGTGTTGAAAACAGAAAATAGCTCAAAGTGCCTGTCACCATGCCTGGCGCAGGGCAAACACTCGACAGTCGGTTGCTGTGGGTGGCATTCGATGTGCGGCCCACCGCCCTGCCCTTCTATCCTTCAGCTGTCAGAAGGAGGAGATGAGGAAGGACACAGGTTCTCTGCGGAAAGAGATCCAGAGGTTTTTCTAGCTTCTTTCTCTCGGGATCTGAAATATCGTTCTGGAGCCTTCCCACCAGGATGTCACCAAAGCCCTGCATGGGGTCCAATGACTGATGGGGGAGAAAGGGGGTGTAATAACAACAGGAGAATTCCCGCAACGCCCTGGGCCCTCACTGCCACAGGAAGCAGCCCTGGGGCAGAGCAGTCGTGAGAATCAGGCGGATGCCAGGGACAGGGGAGGGGGTCCCCAGACCCACCCTGGAACTTTACCAGGGGAGCAGCAGACAATATAAGCAGCTCTCACAGAGCCAAGGGCCCAGTGTGTTACGGTGACATTCTCCATGGGCAGCACTGGGTGCCCCTCGTGGTCTCCAGTGACAACGTCCCATCTGCCCATGACCCTCACCCTTCAGTCCGTCCTTCCCTGTGGGTCTCAGGTCTCAAGGCTGCCATGTATACCCCACAGGTCCCGTGCTCCACTGCGTTCTAACACTTCCGGTTACCACGGCTACCACAACCTCCCCCCACCTCCACCCAGAGGCTCCCATGAGGTCCGAGCTCAGACCCGCCCTCTCCCAGGGCTGCCAGGCCCTCCTGCCGGGCTAATCGGGGCAATGCGGCCAGGCGTATGGGAACGACTCCCTTTTCCTCAGCTCTGCGTCACAGCCACAAAGTCCTTTGCTCATCACGCCATTTTTGCCTCCATCACCTCCAAGCTGCCGGGCCAAACCCAAACTTGCTTTGGGTTGCCATGGCAACTCGCTTTCCAATCACATATGACTTGACCCTGGAGCTAAGAAACTAGGGTGTGTGCTGGCAGATCTTTGGGGTGGCCACCAACGCGGCTGGGGGATGCACTGGACACAGAAGTGACATCACGGGGGAAAGGGACTCTTGCCCCACTGGGAATTTCTTTGCTATTTCTGCAATTAAAAACTTGGAGTAAACAAATCAGAAGCAAGACATTTCTCAACTCTGCCTACTTTTCTCTGGTCCTGTCTGCCACTAGCCTCGTCCAGGTTACCAGCTCCTCTCCAGTGGACCAGGCCAGTGGCAGACAGGACCAGAGGAAAGTGAAGCAGCCTCCCAGCTGGCCCCCCTGACTCAAGGACGAGACCCACCCACAGACAAGCATTGTTTTGTAGCTGGGGAACGGATTGAATCTGCCCCTGCTGGACACACACCAGAAAGGCCTATTGTCCTCGGATAAAGTCCCCTCCTGGTGCCAGGTCCATCATGGCCAGGCTCTAGCCACCTCTTCAGTGTCAGCTGTCACCTCACCCCTAACCCATCAAACCCTGCCCTCTATGATCCCATCCCCCTGAATATGTAGTAACTCCCTAAACGCACCTGTCTCTCCCCTCTGGGCCTTTGCACATGCTGTTACCTCTGCCTGGACTGCTCAGCCCTTCTGTCTAGTTAATTCCTGCTCAGCCTTCAGGGCTCAGCTTAGTTACCACTCAGCTCTTCAGAAAGCTTTCCCCAATCTTGGTGTCCCTGCGTGCTCTCCGAGGCCCTTCATCCCTCCATCCCACCCCCGGCTGTATCTCAGGTATTGCAATTCCCTGTCTGCTGCTCTGCACTGTGTGCTCCCCGAAGGCTGCAACGGCTGATTTCATTCACATCTGCTTCCCTAACGCTAAGCTCCTTGCAGGACACAAGAGCCCAGGAGTTTAGTGAGTGAGTGAGTGAATGAATGAATGAGAAGATGGGAGGGGAATCTCTGCACATGGGACTGTCAATATATCATTTCAACTGCAGAAAATTAATGTGAGAGTTTGCTGAATGGTACTTCTCCAGTTACCGTGGCTTGCAGAGTCACAGCTCAGGCCTCAAACCCACAAATAATAGGCATGAAGTACTCCCTATGTTCCTAAGGAAGCTGCCAGGAATTTATAAGACTACCTCCAACGACAGTCATACCTCCAATCCTGAATCCTAATTTATATAAATAGGAGACAAGAAAGCCAAGCAGCCTCCATCACAAGCCCCCACCCAAGAGGAAAACTTAATTCCTTTCCAGTTGTGAAAACAGTAGGTTTTCTCTCTCCCTCCTCCTGCCCTGCCTCTAGCTCCTTCCTTCTGAATACATATGACATCATCACTCATTAACATTCCTCCCAGGACAACTTTAATAAATATGCTGGGGTGGGGGGAGTTCTGCTTGAATATTAATATTAAATTTATAAGGCATATAATCTTTCTAATTAAGTTGAATTTAGTCTTATGCATCCAATTAGGAGAAAGAGAGAGCGTAGAAAAGGGGACGTGTTCACCAAGAAGCCCAGAAGCCCAAGGATGTGGCTGCAGAATTTGGCTATTTTAAATTCTGGCAGGTCCATATTCTGCTGCTTGGGACACGCAGCCTGTCTGTCCCATCCCCTACAGGTAGGCCAGACTCCAGTGCTTGCAGCCCAGCCAGACAGTTGGGACCCCAGCATCCAGGGCAGTCTGGGGGCCTGGCCTTGCAACCCCCAACCCCAAGGTGAGGCTGCAGCCTCTGTGATGTGAGGCCAAGCCACCACATCACAGAGCTGGCCCCTGCACACTCATTCCCCATGCTTCCTTCCCACCGGGACACCCCTGGAATTCCTGGGGTTCTGGGTGACAGCATTTTATGATGGAATTTTCCCAAAACACTCTCCTTGATTTAGGGCCTCCTCCTCCCTGGCCTGTTTAATAACCCCTAAAGGAATGTCCCCCCCACAGTCTCCCTTCCCATCCCCGACACATCTGGGATGGCCTGTGCCACCTACCCTTCCTTCTAGAAAGAGCCACACCCTGTGTCAATATGCACTGAGTCCCCAAATGCACGCCCAGCTGTCTCTCCAGTTCCGTAAGGAGCACTGGAGTAAAACAGCCTCGCCCTCTGAGAGCCACCTCTGGTGTCAAGAAGGTGACCAATGACTCCACGGCTATGGATTACCAGCTCCTGAACCAGGAGCCAGGTGGGAGAGGGACAGATCCAGTGGCAAAGGTTCTGAGGAGGGGGCTCTGGGAAGAAGCAGCTGATGCCCGCTCTGCCGAAGTTCTCCCAGGTGGACACAGCCAGCTTCCCACCCCAGGCCAGAGCCTCCTGACGGGACAGAAGATGGAAAATGATAAACCCTAATTCTTGCTCTCGGGAGGCTTCCATTCTTTTTGGTTTTTTTGAGACAGAGTCTCACTCTGTTGCCCAGGCTCAAGTGCCATGGCGTCAGCCTAGCTCACAGCAACCTCAAACTCCTGGACTCAAGCGATCCTCCTGCCTCAGCCTCCCGAGTAGCTGGGACTACAGGCATGTCCCACCATGCCCGGCTAATTTTATATATATATATTTTTAGTTGTCCAGCTAATTTCTTTCTATTTTATATATATATATATTTTTAGTTGTCCAGCTAATTTCTTTCTGTTTTTTTTAGTAGAGATGGGGGTTCTCGCTCTTGCTCAGGCTGGTCTCGAACTCCTGACCTCGAGCGATCCTCCCACCTCGGCCTC
This sequence comes from Avahi laniger, assembly GCA_963575035.1. Lineage (NCBI taxonomy): Eukaryota > Metazoa > Chordata > Mammalia > Primates > Indriidae > Avahi > Avahi laniger. The sequence goes on along the minus strand of CAUYSK010118942.1, from coordinate 17,231 downwards.
CCAGAGTGCTAGGATTACAGGCGTGAGTCACCATGCCCCGCCTAGGAGGCTTCCATTCTTGTTACCTAGAGAATAAAGCAAGACAGGAAGGAATGAACATTAAGATGTGTGGCGACCAGGCACCCCTGCCTTTGCAGAGGCCAAGCCGCAAGTGCAAACAGGAATATAAATAAAGACCCTTTGTCCAGGGCCACCTTTCTCCTCCCTTCCCTGCCTTTTTCCACAGCGGAGGGGGCTTTGTACCCACATGTGTAGACAGGCCAGAGCACACATCCAGGTCCCCACCCCACTCCTCTCTGGTCACACACCAGCTGCTCAGGACTGGGCAGGGGGCCGGCACCGCTGGGGCCGGGAATTCTGGTGTCTCAGCTGCATGGAACAGAGCCGAGAAACACACCGTGCCCTGTGGGGAGGCCGCAGCAATAGGAGGGCCAGCGAGCAGCCTTCCAAAGCACAAGCCCGGAGCAGGGCCCTGGCCGTCTGGCTTCGGGTGGCACCCATGGGGACTGCGTGTGCTGAAGGAATTTGGAGCAGAGGCGCAGGGGGAGGGAGAACTGAGAGCGTGTGCATGGTGGGTAGGACCCGGAGGAGGGTCAGAGGGCACAGAGACACTCCAAACAAGTCAGCCATTGCCAAGGGGAAAACCGCAAACACATATGACGTAATCAGCTCACTCAGGGGCAGGGTTACATCGCACGCTAGGAAGCACTGCGGGGCCGTGCGGTGGGGCAGAAAGGACAAAGCGGTCTCCTTTCTGACGCCTTCCAATGCCCCAGTCATGCTGGAGAAGAGACTCTGACTTTACAGAGAGAAGCCCTGGCCTACCTGTGCCCTCACGGGACATCGCTGGGTAATCGATGCAAGTAGCTGCTAACGATGCTAGCTTTTACTGGTAATGGGAGAGCCAGGGCCTCTGGCCCTTTCTATGAGGGAGAAGAGCAGAAAAGTGCTCTGAATCCCAAATGGGAAAACAGATCAAAAGAAGGGCGGGGCCTCCAGGAGACAGAGGCTGCACAAGACACACGCAGGCTGGTGCATCTCTCTGCGCACCCGCAACGTCCACTCGGAAGGAGAGTGGGTGAAAAGTGGTCGCAGCGGTGTGACCCAGCAGTGCTTTCTGGATATACATGCGGAAAAACCTGGGAGGAAACATACAAGTGTTTACCATGACTATCTTCAGGTCATGAAATTGTGGCTGATTTTTAATTTTCTATTTAATATTTTATGTATCATCCCCATTAGCACTCATCTTTAATCACTTGATTATTCTTAAGAGTTGGCATGCCATCAGTCCTAAGCTTGCAGGCTCTGGTTGCGTTTGAAATGACCAGTCTAAAAGCGTGTTGCCAATAACTTCCCATAAGAGAGTGAGGGGAAGACAGACGCAGGCTTAGACCACAGGAACAGCTCCAGACAGACCCTCAGAGGCAGAGAGCTGGTGGGTAGACGTGGGGTCAGCTGGTCAATACCCTTGGAGCCATGCCCAGCTCTCTGTACCCAGAGACTGCGAGTGGAAATGACACCAAGAGAGGAAGCCTTGCCAAGAACGGGGGAAAACCAAGAAGGCCAAGAAGGCAAAACATCAATTGCAAGAAATTCCACTTGACAAGCTGACCCTCTGCCACACGGGGGGCCAGGGAGGATACCGAATTAAAAGGGCATGTGCGGAGGAGCGGGCACGACTGGGTCTCATGAGAGACAAAGCAATTGGCCCTGGGAAAGGACAGCAGAAAATGGGGGAGGGGGCCCGAGGCGGAGCTGAGCCCTTCCCAAATTCATCACCAGGGATGAGCTCATTTGAGCTGGGCTCCGTCGGGGAGCTGGCGAAGACACTCAAGCCCTCCCGGCGTTTCCTCTGACGTCCGCATCCGTTATGTGTGCCAATGTTCTCGGGGAATTGGATTTTAGACTCCTGGGCTGGCAAGCAGAGGAATAACAGGATTACGGCACTTCCCGTGCCTTCTGCACACACACACAGAATCACAGCAGGAAGGTGAGCTCCCCGGGAAGCTGTCTCTGAGCAGCAGAGTCCCCTTATCCCAGAGTCACTTCAGGGGGACATATAAGCTGCCACTTTCAAAAGCTGTGGCCTCTGTATTGTCTTGCAAAAGGCTCCTGGCTCCTCTCAGCAGCCCCTCCCTCATCTTCTGGCCCCCAAGAAGCAGCTTCAAGGTACAAGGGGGTAGGGTGATGTCATAACTCCCTCTTATCACCCACACCAACAGTGACCACAGGGCTGACTTGACATGGATCAGTGGCACCCAGCAGGCAAGCTTGCCACCGCACCCTTCAGCATCAGAGACCACGTGGATGGTGTGCATCTCGGGATTCATTCATTCTACAAATTCGTATTGAGTAGCTAACACTGAGTCACAAGACAAAAACAGGTCACTGCCCTCACCGAGCTCGCATTCTAGTGGGAGACAGGGAAAAAATGTATAGACATAAATGGGCAAAATCTTATCCCCCCAACTTCTTGAGGTTAGAGTGTCCCTGGGCTCAGTCCTCTTCTCTGTCTGTACCCACTGACAACTCACACACGTACATCTTCAGCCTCAGTGTCTTCTCTGACTCATATCCAAAGTCTCCTCAATATCTCCACTTGGAGATATGTATACACATATATACATGTACATAAATTTAACATATTCAAAACTGAACTTCTAATCTTCATAAATTTGCTCCCCTATAAATGCCCCATCTCAGTTAAAGGCAACATAATCCTTTCAGTTGTCACACTGACATCATCCTTGACCACTCTCTTTTCATCATACCCCATATCCAATTTGTCAAGAAATCCCATTGGCTCCACCTACAGCATATGCTCCCAGTCCAGCCATTGTTTCCACTCCAGCACTGCGAGTCTGAGCCAACCCACCAGCTTCTCTCACCTGGATCACTGTAATGGCCTCAGAATGGTCTCTCTGCAGTCACCCCTGCCCTGCAGTCATTTCTCCACTCAGCAGTCAGAGGGCTCCTACACGGTGGGTGTCACATCTCAGGAATTGCCCAGCCATGGCAGTCACTTGCAGATGGCCAGGTGAAGTGGGAGGGTCCATCCAAAGGGACAGGATAGGGTCTAGAGAAAGTTTCCTGCCATAGCACCAGCAGGAAAGCTTCTGTCCAGAGGGCAGCACTGCACCCCAGGGGTGCAAAAATCTCTGGCAGAAGTCCAAGTAACAGTCAGCAAAGGATCCTCCAAGGCAGGGAGATAGGATGTTCTAGGGGAAGGATTGGTCCATCTGGGATGCTTGGTCCAGTGACTCTCAGCAAGCAGAAGAGCAGCACTGTAGCCTGGCCATGCTCCTTAAGGAAGTGCTCAGGTCCGTGTGCTCTCAATGTACTCCAGGCCTGAAGGGAACTCAAGACTCTCCTCTCAGCCTCTGTCTCAAGGACCAACAATATAGACCGTGACCAAAGACACCCACAGACCAAGGTGATGGGCAGGATGTGATGTAGGAAGAGGTAAAAGACAGACATCTGAAACTCTGACTCTCATCTCTCTGGAATGCGAGGGTCTGGGCCCTGGGGCCTTCCTTTAAGATTGTTACCTGTCCTTTTTTGTCTCCTGGCCCTCCAAGAGGGCTGGTAGTAAAACAGGACCAGGATCTCCCCCAAGCCCTTTTCCCATGCCCCACTCCCTAAGAACACTAAACAGGAACCAGGGTGGGGCAGGAGGCCTGGGCAGGAGATCTTGGGCCCGGATGCCAGGGGACCTACCACCCACATGTGGTCCAACTTGCTTTCCTGAGACTTGGCGCTTCAGGGCCAAATCCCCACGACAGTAACACGCAGTGCATACTTGTGGTTATACAGTCAACACAATCTCCCTATAGCATCTGGCACGTGGTACGTGGTTTGGCGCTCTGGCTAGCCTCTCTTCGGAGTCGCAACTAATGTTTGCAGTATAAGGCATGATGTGTGTTTGGCCTCTCTAATTAGAAAACTAGATGGTGGGGAAGGGCCTGCGGTCTCATTGTCTGACAGTCGTGTCACATCCATTTGTACTGGGTGAAACTCCGCTCTAAAACCCCAAATGCAAACATACAGACACAACAACCCACAGCACCCAGGAGTCAGTCTCCCTCTGCCCGCTCCCCACACCGTGCACAGGGCAAACCGAGTCATTTTGCTCCTGCCGCCTCCGCCATCCCCTGCTCCCACCCCTCCACTCTCACTTGCTGCTGCTTTGATTGCCCGGAGGCACAGCGTGTGGTCAACACAATCTCACCCGGAAGCTGCCTGAACATCTTCATATCACTAACATCCTAGAAAGGGGGCCTGGGGAGGGGGCTGGCTCTGGCAGCTACCTGCTCTGTGTTCTCTCAAATCTCACTGACTCCCACATCGGCTGGCAATTCACCAGTAAGCCTGGCACAGCCTCGGTGCTGGGTGCTCTGGGATGAAGCCGTAGGCTTGAGAGGAATGGGAACCCCACAGGAGGGTGCTGCAGGTGGACGGCAAGTTCCAAGAATGCCCTTTTCCCAGGACCTTTCGTACCCAGCAATGCCCTCCTCTGGGCATGCAAACTGCTAAAGACAGGTGTGATCATTTAGCCAAAAGGGAAGCGCACTTCTAATACGTGCGTGTGTGTATGTGTGTCTGTGCACACGGGCACACTGGGGAACGGAGAAGGGCCCACATCGTTATCAACACCATTTGATGCAATCACACTTCCCTGGGAGGTACGCAGCGTACAAGCAATTACGGAATACCAGTGTCTGCAGGTTGACTTGGACCAGGATAGATATCACCAAAATGGAAGGAAACGGCCTTGCTAGCCTCCTGATGTCTATCCTACATGCAAACATTAGTTAGGATGTAGAGAAAGCCTTAATACTCACAGAGTCTGAAGAAACTTCTACTGGACAAACAGAAGCATTCTATTCAGATGTCTGCTTGAGAACAATTTTTAGATTTGCTGAGACATGTTATTTATTATTGTTTAAAAGTGAGTGCAGGCTTGAGGGAATAGCAATTCATATGTGCTAGATTAATTTATTTCTTCATTTTTAACAAGTATTGGTCCTTTATATCGAGGCACGAAAAATACAAAGGTAACATGGCAAGGCCTTTGCCTTCACTATTTTTGGTCTTCCAAAACATTGGTCAAGCAGGCACAGTGGCTCACCTGTAATCCCAGCACTTTAGGAGACCGAGGCAGGAGGAGGCCAGGAGTTTGAGACCAGTCTGGGGCACATAGCGAGACCCTGTCTCTACAAAAAGATACAAAAATTAGCCAGGCATGGTGGTGTGCACCGGTAATCCCAGCTACTCGGGAGGCTGAGGCAGGAGGATCGCCTGAGCCCAGGTGCTCGAGGTTGCAGTGAGCTGTGATCATGCCACTGCACTCCAGTCTGGGCCACAAAGTGAGACCCTATCTCTAAAAAAATAAAAATTAACAATTTTTAACAATGTTCAAAACTTTTTTTAAGTATTCAAACTAGATATTTGATACAACATAGATTCTCCCTAAAAAAATGAATGAATTGACTTCAATTTCCAGCAATGTGGCTAATAAGATAGCTGAAAAGCCCCATTACCAAATACTTAGAAACGCCAGATAAAATAAGACAAACATCCTTTAAATGCACAGCTGATCTCAGAAGAAAGCAAGGAAAATTCCTAGAGGCAAAAAAACAAAAAGGAAGCTGAAATCAGAGTAGTAAGTGCTAATGACATGATTACACTCAGAACACTGGCTGGTCTCAATGAGAAAGAAGCTTGAGTTTGAAGAGCCACGTAGGGACAGGAGACAAAGCGCTAGGATTTGATGAAATGGGGAGTCAGATCTGAAATATCATGAGCCTTGGAAGTTTGTGGTCTCCACGCAAAAGTAGACGAGAAAATAATGTATCTACTGTCAAAATGAGATGGCACAGAAGCCCATCTAGCTGGGCTTGGGATCTGGGTAGCCAAAAAGCATCTAAGAATTTATAACCACAGGCCTGCCTTGCACTATCTGCATGGTCCTAGAACCTCTCAATTAAGAAAGTCACATAAAAGTGGTTTCTTGCAGTAATGCCTTGAGCGCAGGACAGAAACAAATGTAAACCATCTCTAGAAGGATACACTCTTATATACACTGCAAAGATTACTGATAAAGCTCCACTAAATAAAAGCTAGTAAACCCAAGTTACAAAATACATGAAGAAATACAACAAAGTAAGCAGGAGTTATTGGAAAAAACTAACAACCGAATTTGATCCACAGGATTTTTAGTTAACAGAATGTAGACCATAAAACCAAAAATCCAATTTTATTTGTATAAAAGAAATGGTCAAAGAAAGGAATAAGATTTTTAAAAAGAGAATGGCCAGGCGCGGTGGCTCATATCTATAATCCTAAGGATCGTTTGAGGCCAGGAGTTCAAGACCAGCCTGAACAAGAACAAGACCCACATCTCTACAACAAATAGAAAAATTAGCCAGACATGGTGGTGCACGCCTGTTGTCCTAGCTACTTGGGAGGCTGATGCAGAAGGATCACTTGAGCCCAAGAGTTTGAGGTTGCAGTGAGCTATGATGACACCATTGTGCTCTAGCCTGGGCAACAGATCCTTTCTCAAAAAAAAAAAAAAAAAAACAGAAAGAGAATGATGCAGAATTTCTATAAAGAAATGATACAGTTATTAAATTTTAAAATTCTGTGAAATCTACTGTTTTTAGTATAAGAGCTTGTAAGATAGTTTTAAAAAGAAAAAAACTAAAAATACTAGATATGTTTTTCTTTTCTTTTTTAATTTTCTTTCTAAAACCCTCAGAAAGCTGACAACTAAGGAATCCATGTGATGAAGTAAGTCAAGAATCTTGAAGTTACATTTGCCCTGTTGGCATTTGCCAAAGCAAAAGAACTTCAACCTTACGTTTATTTGACCTCAAAAAAACAAAACCCAAAGCCTGCCCAGTATGAGGAATTTAACAGTGGACCTCTCCCCATAAGGTTGGGAACACAAAATCCATACCATCAAGACATATATTAAATAGAAATAATATTACCCCACCCTCACACTCCCAGGGGACCCCATGAAAAGTTGCCACGCCACAGAGAACAGGAACTAAAACGCTAACAAACAACTCAGTGACCAAAAATTCATGACAAGTCAGATTTTTCAGCCCATTTGGATGGTCCAAATAACCTCAAACAATGAATTCAGCTTAAAGAGGGCTGGTACCAGCAGTGTCCTTAAGCATAGTGTTCTTAAGAGGCAAACAAAATCCTCTTTGGAAAAATGGGACTTTATCCTAGGCCACAAAGAAATACTGCAGCTAATTAACCACAAAAAATTTGCAGCTTATGATCAAAAATAACCAACCAGGCTGGGCGTGGTGGCACACGCCTGTAATCCTAGCTCTCTGGGAGGCCGAGGCGGGCGGATAGTTTGAGCTCAGGAGTTCGAAACCAGCCTGAGCAAGAGCGAGACCCCGTCTCTACTAAAAATAGAAAGAAATTAATCGGACAACTAAAAATATATAGAAAAAACTAGCCGGGCATGGTGGCGTGTGCCTGTAGTCCCAGCTACTCGGGAGGCTGAGGTAGGAGGATGGCTTGAGCCCAGGAGTTTGAGGTTGCTGTGAGCTAGGATGATGCCACAGCACTCTAGCCCGGGCAACACAGTGAGACTCTGTCTCAAAAAAAAAAAAAAAAAACGGACAGCCGGAAAGTGCGCAGCATTATGTATTTTGAAGTGCATAAAACAATCTCACTGGTTGTTTCAAACAAGGAACATGGCAAACTTGAAGCAAGGAGGGAGCCTCACCTTTCCGGACATGCTGAATTCTGAAGTGTGCAAAAGGCTTTTTAATAACACCCAAGGTCTTGTGAGACTTGCTTTATACATTTGCAAGGTAAATATTTATAAGCCACTTTGTAACAAAATAAAGCAATTATGACATGTCAATTTGTCTACAAATAAAGCACTGTGGTGGGTTTCTGTGGGTTTCCCCACGATTCTCGATTATGTACAAAACGAACATCCCCCCCACCCCCACCCCGTGAGGACAGTAAACTCGCAGTTTGGCATCTGGCGATCTCAGGGAGCCGGGATGCCTGATTAAGCACCTGGGCCCTGAGGTCAGCTGTCCTGCCTGGAATCTCAGCCCGCCTCTCGCTGGCTGGTCACTGCACTTGCATGTCCCTGTCCTCCTCTTTCCTCATCTGCGAAATGGGCCAGCAACTGGCCCCACCTCACAGGGCTGTTGTGAGGATTGAATAAGATGCTGAACAAGGGGCGGGGAAGGGAACGCTCCTGTTCCAGGCAGTGGCCGAGCCAGGCAGTGACGCTGTGGGACGTGACCGGGCCTGGGCCCTGCACCCACTGAGCGCCCGGGCAGGGACAGTGTTGGCTGCAGCCGGGCCACGCATCTTCTCATAATCACGCCCATCTTACAGATGAACAGAGAGAGACTCGGAGGGGTCAAACGGTGAGCAAGGCCACACGGTTACTAAATAGGTATCACATTCAACCAGGACACTTAACGTGAGCTCCTCCGAGGCAAGCTGCTCCAGTGCCTAGTACTCAGCAGGTGCTCAGTAAATGTCTGGTGCAGGGGTGGGGGACCTGTGGCCTTGGGGCCACATGTGGCCTTCTGGATCTTTGAGTGTGGCCTTTTGACTGAATCCAAATTTCACAGAACAAATCCTTTCAATGGTAATTCGCCCTGTGTCCTCCTGGGCACAGGTGTGCGACAGCAGGCCGCGGAACGAACGGTGAGTGGGCAGGTTTCCTGCATACGCCTGGTTTAAATGGGGCACCAACACCCCACTTACGTGGGGCAGCCGGGACCCGCTCAGGGCTGGGGTCTGAGCCTGGGACTGTCCCACCCCAGCCCACGCACTGGCCGCCTCTCAGCTGTCCCAGGGATCCGGCTCTGCCAGGCCCTGGCTGTGTGACCCTGGGCATGTCACTCGACTCCTCTGTGCCTCAGTGTCCTAACCTGAAAATGGGGATGACACCTGCCTCTCTGGGTAGTCATAGGATGAAGCGATTGCAGGTAACGTACTCAGGACCCACAGCGAGTGATGAAGGAACGTCCCCCTTCAGGATCTGTGGACAAGACCTTCTCAGACTGACGGAGAGTAGCCGGGCCTGGCCTACCTTGCCCCGCTGCACCGGTCACAGGGCAAGCAAGACACACACAGAAGTGCCTGGCACATGTGGGTTGAATGAATAAGGGATTGTTTGCCCAAACCCAGTGGGGGCAGGTACTGAATCCCTACTGACAGAGAAGGGAAACTGAGGCTCAGGGCTGGGATTTGGCCAAGCACCACTTCCCCCCTTTTTTTTTTTTTTTAGAGATGGGGTCTTGCTATGTTGCCCAGGCTGGTCTTGAACTCCTCAAGCAATCCTCCCATCTCAGCCCCTCTGGAACGACTTCCTCAAAGCCTGGCCTGGGGCTGGGGCCTGGTAGGAGCTCATCACACATGTGATGAGGGTATCAGCGAATGCTGGGGTGAGCATGCCTGGAGATCAGCAATTGTAAGGGCAGCCTCGCCGTGTCTGCCGGGGCCCAGGGATTCACCGCCAGCCCTCTGGCTCAGATCCGGGCCCACCGCCCTACGAGGCCTCTCTAGCAAGCACCCCATTGGAAGCTGTGTCGCAGCTGCTTTACCGAAAAGGGAACTAGGAGATTAGGAAAGGCAAGTGACTCCAAGGGACCCCTTTGAGGTGCTCTGGGCCTGGCATCTGCTCCCCAACGCCCCCCGCGCCGGGCACAGGGCTCACCTGGCAGAACGTGGGCGTGTGGATGGCGGACAGCGCCCGGCACAGGGCGTCCGCGTCGCTGAAGCCGGGTGGCAGGCGGTCGACACAGAGGCAGCGGGAGTGCAGGAGAGCAGGCGTCAGCTGCCCGGCGTCCGTCCAGTGCACGTAGAGGGTGCGCGAGCCCAGCGGCTTGCCCAGCAGGTCTGACTTGGCGCGAGCAGCCGAGTCCTTCTTCATGTACTCAGCAAAGCCGTAGCCCTTGGAGTGGCCGGTGCGCTCGCTGTAGACCAGGAAGCAGCGCTCCAGGCTGCCAAAGGGCCGCACCAGCTCCTCGAACTGCTGCTGCGTGAGGCTGGGCGGCAGGTTGGCCACACACAGCAGGGCATCCGTGGGCTGCAGCTGCACCGACAGCTCGCGCTCCCGCAGGCGGCTCTGATGGAAAGCGCCGATGGCAGCCTCCGCCTGCTCCCCGTTCAGCAGGGTCACGAAGGCTACGGCGGCAGGAGGGCAGCTTGGGGTCAGGGGGGCCCCGAGGGCCTGTTCCTCCACCCCGCTGCCCTCCAAACTGGATGTGATATCCCAATGCTGGACATCTCGGACGGTGACACCTTGGGCACCACCCCATGTGAACAGTCGCCAGCCTTGAGCAACTCGCATGGGCCAGCGAGCCCACGCGCGCACACAGCAGCGCTCACCGGGCTCTGTCCTAAGAACTACGTGGGCAACTGAGGTGACACCAAGGGTGGGGGTTAAGCGCGTGGTCACTGAGCTCGGGTTTAAGTCCCAAACCTTAGGAGGCTTTGGGGGCCTCAGTTTCCTCATCTGTCAAATGGGCACAAGTTAATCCTCACAACCATTGTTTTGCCAGCGACGAAACAGTGCCTCCTCGCCCAAGTGGAGTAGCCTGGACTTGAACCCCGGCAGTTGGACTCCAGAGTCCGGCTCTGAACACCCTCCACCACCTTTCCAGGCCACCCACGCACCTCAGCCCTGCTGCCATGTGCCGCTCCCGATTCCCCATCTACCCAGTGGCCGCAGGAAGCTTTGTTCGAAGTGATAACCAGATCGTGCCTGCCCTGTCTGGTGGCTTCTCCTTGCAGGGTCCAGCAGAGCCTGTGTGGGCTCGCTCGCCACTGTCTCCTGGGCCACGCTGGGCACGCTCCATCCGGGGCCTTTGCAGCTGCTGTTCTCTGAGTGTGCAACACTGAGCCCCACCTCTTTACCTGGTTAACCCTGGCCCACATGTCAGCTCTGACCTCAAATGTCACCTCCCCTGTGAAGCCTACCCTGACTGCTCCCTCAAGTCCATTTCACCTTCACGGTTGTCTGAATACCATCCTCCTGCCTGGACTAGACCACCTCTGTCTGGTTCACCACTCTGTCCCTGGTATCTAGCACAGGCACTAAATACTTGCTGCAAGACTGTGTGAACGTAGTGTCACTCAATATCTGGATCCCCAACCTAGGTGCTCAGTAAACATGTGATTTATTGACTATTTCTTGCTTTCTTTCTTTCTTTTCTTTCAAGACAATGTCTCACTCTGTCACCCACACTGAAATGCAGTGGCGTCATCATAGCTCACTGCAACCTTGAACTCCTGGGCTCAAGGGATCCTCCTGCCTCAGCCTCCCGAGTAGCTGGCACTATAGGGGTGCACCACCACACCCGGGGTCTTGCTGCGTAGCCCAGGCTGGGCTGGTCTTAAACTCATAGCCTCAAGTGATCCTCTAGCCTCGGCCTCCCAAAGTACTGGCATTACAGATGTAAGCCATTGCATCCAGCCTTCCTGCCACTGTTTACTAAGCACCTACTATGCGCCGGGTACCCGAAGCCTTTTAGGCATTTTAATGTGTTTGGTTCTACGGCTAACCCAAGCCGGTAAATACATGTTATGTTATGGTCACAGTCAATTTGCCGGTGAGCAAATCGAGCCTCTGGAAGGGAAAAGCACTTCCCCATGGCCACAGAGCAAGGACAAAGTAGGATGTGAACTCTAGGTCTGTCTGCCAAGACCTTAACCACTACTCCAGCCCGCCAGGTAGCTCTCCAAGGGGCACCTGTCCTTAGCTCCTTCTCACCCATGTTTCAGATTGCAAGCGAAGGCCCTATAAGGTCTAATGCCGGCACAATGCCTGGTAGGCACTGACATCCACCGAGGGACAAGACCTGTCCCCTTTGTCATGGAGCTGACCACTCCGGGCAGGAGGCAGGCAGACAGGAGAGCCAGCAACCACAGCCTAGAGCTGTCAGTGCTCTGAAGGGCAGACGCCTGCTGCTACCTGGGTGGGGCCTGGATGGAAGAGGAGACAGCCTGGAATCTTACGGGTGGCCGAGGAGATGGCAAGGCTGGGGCACATATTAGGAGGAGCCGCAGACAGATTGTGAGGAGAGAGAATAACGGTGAGTGTTAGCACCAGGTTTAATCAGGTTGGCAGTGGGATTGGAGCTGGCTTCCTGGGGGAGGGCAAGTAGCGGCGTGAAATTATGTTGGCCGAGAGACCAGGGGAAGGCAGCCATTTAGGCAGACAGAGGGGCACAGCCTAGGTGGAACCAAGGGCGTGGAAGGCTTCAAGGGGAAGACCACACAGGATGGGGTGAGTCATGTGGGAAGAAATGAGCCCAATGCCAAAGTATCCGGCCAGACAGCCCGAAGGAGAACGTGAAGGCTGCCCCAAGATGGGCACCCAGGACCAGAGACGGATTGAGGCAACCTGCTGCGCTGGCCTGGGGGCAATACCGGGGCCCTAGGAGAGGAAACACTGAGCCAGGACCTTCCCATCTTCAAGGACTGTCACCCCCTGCCCTGGTCCACCCCATGGCCCCACAAACCTGTCCCTTTGTATTTATCCACAAAACAGTACTTGAGCTCATAGTCGCTGAGCAGGTCGTGCACTTCCTGTGGGGACAGAAGACAAAGGACTGGGAGTCACCAGAGACTACAGGGAGCAACCCGGTGCCACCCTCACGTGGACCAGCTATGAAGGCAGGTCACTTACCACCCTCCTATTACAAATGGGAAAACTGAGGCTTAAGGCAGTTATTTGCCCAAGGTCATTCAGCAGGCCAGACCCGGCAGGGCTGCAGGCCCTGTGCTATCAACCAACACAACACACTCTTAGAGAATATGCCTCTAGGGAAGCCACGTCACCTGTCTGAACCTCCTCTTTGCAAGACTGTTTCCAGCAACTCTACAAGTGACGTATTAACGAACCCATTTTGCACACGAGGCGATGGAGGCCTAGAGAGGTGAGGGGACCTGCGAAAGGTCATGCAGTTGGTCAGGGCAGCGGAGGGAATGCCACCCAGGGGTACCTGACTGGGGTACTTAATAAGCCCGCATTGTATGGATTCACATACGTCTCAATTCTCTCCTGCTGATGGGATCGCCCTCTCACAAGCCAGCTTTGAGAGCGCGGCGCTAGGGCCAGCTTGTGCCAGACACGCTGTGTGCTTTGCAGGAAAGGCAGCGTGTTCCCAGTCGAGAGATTGCATGTACCAAGAGGAGAACCGGCTCCAGAAACAAACCAGACCGTCCCCGGTGGTGCCTGCCCCTGGTCTATCCCCAAACCAAGCCCCTTCTAACATTCCTGGGGCCCCATCCATGGGCAGGAAGGACCAGTGGCAGGTGCGCTGCTGGGCCGGAGAGCTGGGATTCTCAGCAGTAGAGAGACAGAGCCCATTGCGCCGTCACAGGGCAGGGCAGCATAGATGCCACTTCCCTGAGTCCAAAGAGCACTGGAAAGCCTTGCTGGACACAGGCCCCAAGAGAAGGGCCCTCCTGGCAGGCAGATTGGCCAATGGGGGCTCCACAGAACACCACCCCCCCTCCTTTCTGTAGGTCTGTGGGCTGGTGGCAGGAGACCCCATTTTTCCTAATTATTCCAGGGGTTTTGGGGGAAGAGACCTCAGGGACTGCTGTAACTTCCGGATCTACCTCTGAGGGGAGTGAATAAATGCGTGATACGGAGAGGCATGCTCCAGCCAGCCCTGAAACTTCTGGATATGCGGTCCCATCACCCCATGATACAGGGGATGGGGATAAGCACGAGAAAGGGGCAAGTGGTGTCCCAATCTAGAGGCCCATTCACAACCCCCCAACAGGGCCAAAGCTGCCCGCCCCCTCCCATTCCCCGCCCCCTTCAATCACTTGGTCTCGCCCAAGCCAGTGGTCGCCCCTAGCAACGTCCGCCCTCAGCCCAAAGTTGGTTTCTCCCTTCATCACCGCCCCCCCACATCCCGTTCTTGGTCTCTCCCGATCCCGCGTGGATCCCGCGCCCCCGCCAACGACCCCTGCGCACGTCAGCGTTGGTGTGGCCCAGTTCCCCCCGCGCACGCGCACGGTGGTATTTCCCGCCACGCTCCCACACCGCCCCCCCCATACCTGGTTGGTCACGTCCCCCGGGAGGCCCCGGATCAGTATCTTGCGGCGGTTACGGAACTGGCGCTCGGTGTGTTCCAGGCGCTTCCGGATCTCTTCTGGATCTAGCGGCGGCAACTCTTCTTCGGGCGCCCGGCGCTCCGCGGCATCACCAGCTTCAACCTCGGCCCCAGACTCCGGGCTCAGTGGGGGCCGGTGAGTAACGGACACGTCGGCCGCCATCTTGGGAAACCCGGCGCCTTCTGGGACCAGCGAGCCGGGGCGGAGCGGCATAGAGCGGCAACGAGGGAACGCCCTCCGATTGGCTGAGAGAGGCCCCACCTCCCTTCCGACCCCCTCAGCCCATTGGCTAAGGCTCAGCCCGACTCTCAAGAGTTCAAGCCGGGTCTGAGCGCCACAGACTCCGCCCCCTTCCGCAGCCCAGATGGTACTCCGGGGTCGCGCAGCGCGGTGGGACAGCCCCGGAGCGTAGGTGGAACCAAGCTACAGACTACGGAGTTGGAGGGCTTTATTGGTTGGGGAATCCGGGGGTACAGCCAAAGCCCCCGCGGACTTTGGTCCAAGATGCCAGCGTCCTGCTGCTCAGGACGGTTCTTCCGCCACAATCTCGATGGGCTGCATAGACGTGAGGGGCAGCGAGGTCTCCTGCTTCACCTTGTAGATGCCGCTCCGCTTCACCCGGTAGAAGTAATTTAAGACCACTATGACAGTCACCAAGGCCACGATCGCTGACACCCCCATGAAGATCGTGACGAAGGGGTGGTTCCGACCTGTGCGGAGAAAGCGCAGAGTAAATACCCGCGCCCCAGCGCGTCCTGGGCTTGGCGGTCCAGACCCGTGGCCCCGCCTTGGCTCACCCTGAATGTCCATCACCACCACCAGGCCGTACGTGCCGCGTGAGCTGGCCGCTTGGCAGTGATAAGTGCCATTATATTTTAAGTTGACGAAGAATGGGATCCCGACGGGCGCCTTAAGGGTGGAGCCTTCCTGCGAACAGTGTACCTGCGGGGCTGGGTTGCCCCGCGCCTGGCATTGCAGGACCTGGTGCGTTTTATCTTTCCATTTCAAGCGCTCGGGACAATCGGCTCGGTCAATCTTGGGACCATCTGTGGAATCACCATGTGATCAGACACACTCAACACACCGGAGGCACAGTGGGGAAAAGGAATGTCAAATCTTTCGGGCAGGGTTCGAGGGATTAACGGTCAGAGTGACCAACTCACACAGGACACGCAACTGGACGCTCGTGGTCCTGTTCAGGATCTCCCCGTCCACCTCGAGAATGGCACTGCAGAAGAAGCTGCGCTGGTCGTCCATCTCGGTAGCATTTAGTTGAAGCTGGGCGGGCTGTCCCGGGGCTGCAGCCGCAACCCCGTCCAGCCAGACGTGTACTCGGGCCCCAGCCATGCAAATCACGGTCACTATTGACCCCTCGGGGGCGCTGGACTCGCTCAGGTTTAGAATGGGCCCTAGGAAGCCTAAGGACGAGGCATTGCGCAGGAGCTTGCAGGAGCTTAGGGACCATGGCCCTCCTACGAGTCAGCCCGTGTCCTCCGCCCGCTCCTTTGCTCCAGGGGTATCCAGACCACGCATTTAGGCTTCTCAAGCCACCCCCTCCCTCTTTGCAGACCTTGTCCTACTTGGGACGCTCAGGCCCAACTCACATCACAACTCCTATTGGACAGTTCAGGCCCCGCCTTTTGGATTAGTCTCCGCCCCTGTCACGCCCGCCGGACTCCTGAGACCCCGACCCCTCTTACTAAAAACTGTTAGGTTCTGCCGGGACTCGCGAGTCTCGCCCCCCATCGTCACGTTGCAGACAACTTCCCGGGGCCCTTCCTGATCTGCCCGCGCTGTGACTGTGGCGCTGGCCGTGAGCCTGTCGCTGTTCCTTGTGATTGCAGGATTCAGCATCTGGTCCCCCAGTGCAAGTTGGACCTGGGCCTCAGAAGATGGAAACAGCCCGTCCAGGGTGCAGGTGACCTGCGACGGCGTTCCCACCTCTAAGGACCGGGGGGCCACGAGGTGAGGGAGAGTCCTGGGCAGGGCTGGGGAGAAGGGCACTGGTGAGCAGGAGGAGGCCTCACACAACCACAGAGGCTGTTTTCCCCAGCACACCTCATCCCCCCAGCCAGGGTCCTCCTCCCAGGATAGCTTGAGGCCTGGGTCACCCTCTTTCTCCGGACACACCCGCGGGGCCATGAACCCAGCATTCTCAAAAGCTTCCACACAGCATGAGCCTCCCTTCTGGGGCCACCCGAACAATGGCCAAGGGCATGCATTCCCAGGAGCCCATGAGGTCCAGGGCACCCCCTACCCTAGCTTAGTTCATCACCCGCCGTCTGAAGCCCCTTCCCTCACCAAAGGTTCGGAGCTGGCGGGGGGCCGAGGTGTTCTCAAACAGCCCCAGCCCTTGGGGCCGCAGATCCAGTTGCGTGTGGCATGAGAAACTGGCGCCGTGGTCACTTCTGCCTGCCAGCACCGTGGCCGTGACCTCGACCTCGACCTCGGCGGGCTCCCCAGCCGCCTGCTGCCGGCTCAGCTCTTCTTCGCCGCGGAGCAGCACCACTGTGAGTTGAGACCGGGGCGCCCCGCCGGCCACCTGGCAGTGCAGGGTGAGGTTTTTGCCCACGGGCTGCCAGGGGGGCAGGGGCGCCAGCTCCACCTGATCCGGGAGCCCTGGCGGAGGGAAGAGTGAATGGCACTTGTCACCTGGCCCTGCAACCCCCACCGCAGGGACAGGGGAGGAGACAGGGCGACTCTGTGCAGAACTGTGAGCTTTGAGTTAATAAATGCATAGGGCTTAGAACTGTTCCAGTACAAGTGTTTATTATTTCCTGTGTTCTCAGACACCTTGCTAGGTGCTAAAATAAAAGGAAAATCTGGCCGGGCGTGGTGGCTCACGCCTGTAATCCTAGCACTCTGGGAGGCTGAGGCGGGCGGATTGTTTGAGCTCAGGCGTTCGAGACCAGCCTGAGCAAGAGCGAGACCCCCATCTCTACTAAAATTAGAAAGAAATTAATTGGACAACTAAAAATATACAGAAAAAATTAGCCGGGCATGGTGGCACATGCCTGTAGTCCCAGCTACTTGGGAGGCTGAGGCAGAAGGATTGCTTGAGCCCAGGAGTTTGAGGTTGCTGTGAGCTA
>CAUYSK010118938.1:0-20487 GCA_963575035.1 Avahi laniger | reverse complement strand
TTTTTTAAATGCACAGAAAAAAGCCTGGAAGAAAATGAACAAATGTATTAATGGGACTTTGGGAGATGAAATTGTAGGTAATTTTAAAACTTTCTTTATAAAATTAATATTTTCCAAAATTACTACAGAGTATATTCACTTATGTGATCAGAAAGAAAAAAAAATGCTGTGGTTTTGTAGTGAAGGCTGATCTCCAACACTTTTTTTTTAAAATTTTGACTCTTTTATTTATTTAGTTTTTTTAAATTTCAGAATATTATGAGGGTACAAACATTTTGGTTACATGTAATGCCTTTGCCTCGCCCACGCTGAGCTACAAGCATGCCCTTTCCCCATACAGTGTGCTCCGCACTCATTCATTGGTTGTGAGTTTACCTACCCCCACGGCCCCCTCCCACCAGCCCGGCACCCGATGAATATTACTTCCGTGTGAGCACCTAGGTGTTGATCAATTAGTACCAATTTGATGACGAGTACATGCGGTGTTTGTTTTTCCATTCTTGTGATACTTCACTTTGAAGGATGGGCTCCAGCTCTATCCAGGATAATATAAGAGGTGCCAATGCCACAACTTCCTGAGTTTCTCACCAATTGTTCATAGATTTGTATGAATAGATCTTGAGTTGCTGTTTCACTTTCAGGCTATTTCCAGTCTTTACTTATTTATTTTTTAATTATTTATCACCAGGTTCACTTGGGGGCAAATCAACATATTTCCTCATGCTCTCATGCCTGAAGCGGATCTCCTGATTGCCCACACTGAACTATGGGCTTTATTGATATTCTTCCTTCTTAGAGCACTTCCTGGGGATAAAAGGAGGGCAGAACCAGGGCTTTTTCTCAGAAATCTCACCAGTTCTTCTATTTTATCTTCTCTTTAGCTTTCCCTTCAATCCTCTGGCCTAAAAATTTTATATCTTCTCTGGGGTATAGACATGTCATCCGCAGGTATTCTTTGATTCATTTGTTGGATCTGGAACTTTGCTTTTTTCAATGTAAAAGCCAAGCATTTGAGGTCTATGCTTTCTTATTCTTTGTGAAGATACTTCTTGAACCTAGCAGTCTGAATTGGGAGAAAATAAGCATAAAGGGAGTGTAACCTGAGAGAGAGTATGCCTATTAATTACTTAATCAGGTGATATGTACGTGCTATTAATATTATTTCCTTTGCCAGGATTACTCTCTACCAACATATTGGCAAACTCCTAGTCATCCTAAAAGACCCAGACTAAGTCTCAGTCCCATGAAATTCTGACTGCCTACCCCAGAAGGTTTGATTACCCCGTCGTGCCTCCCTGATGTGTGCTTACGTACATTATCATATTTATTCTTTTACCACGATGGTGTTGTTTTGACTTGTCTATTGCCTGTTTTAGACTGTGAGCATTCTGGGTGCTGGTCTTGAGATTCTATTACTGTGTAATAAACATTTTGTGTGTAAATCAAAGAATCAAGACACGAAGGAAAAAATATGATACTGAGAGAATAGAATTCAAGAAGGAGGTTTTGGAGACAGGTGTGAATTGCCTAGGACACAGCTCACATTAAGATCCTTCCAAAGAGAGGAAAAAATTTCAGACCCTTCAATTTGTAGGAGAGAAAAGGGATTTCATAGAAACTTTGTGCTATATCTGGAAACAGAAGTCTATGTAGGTCAGTACAGAGCAGTAGATTGGAGAGTGTTTGGAAGTTAGAAGACAGGATTCTAGTTCTCACGTTGCCAATAAGCTTTGTACACAGATTTCCAGATCTCCTCTGTTTAGTGGAAGAATAGGAAGGTTCCATTATGTGATGAAAATTGGCTTGAACTTAAAATATTATATAACATTCAAAGATCTAAGAACTAGAAAGTTTACATAGAGACAGAATTTTTTTTTTTTTATCATATCACCATGGATTCTAATTTCTAAAGCTGGGGAACATTTCGTGTCTTCTCCCACCAGCTTCCCAAGGACCTCAAAAGCAAGTAATTCACATTGCAGGGTCAGTTCTGCGGATTCTTTCCTGGAGCTGACATTTGTTTCTTTGCTAATTAACTGTATTTGTAGCCTGTGAAGAATGTTTTCTTTGAACATGCGAGGAGTCTGAGAAGATGAGAGGCCGTGCGGATGGTAGCCACAGGCCCAGTTTAATGATCGGGATAATTTTGATTGTAGCTGATGATACACCTCTCTTTCTAAATTAGTGTCCAGTGATGTCACTTTGTAGCTTGAAATTGTCCACAGTGAACACATTTGTGAATATTGACATCAGAGATATCCGCAAAGCTACAAATCCAGGCTTCATTCCCCCAGATTTCCCCACAGAGCTAGTTTATCATCACACCCCTGAGTGATTTTGTACCACTATTTGGAATAAAGATAATTGTGTTATCTGTGATACAGACGTGGAAACGTGCCTCAGTTGCAATCGAATGACACTTTGCAGCTTGGGATACTACAAAGCGTGCCAGTCTGGGATTCAAGACCTGAGTTCTCATCTCTATCTCTGTCACCTGACATGAACTGTTTTATCTCCCTCAGACTCTGTATTATAACTCTTAAAACAAAGGCATTGCTTTAAATAATATCTTAGAGACTTCCAGTGCTACCGATTATGCCTTTAGCTTTAGAAGAAATATATACTGAAAAGTACTTGCCTGACAACACCCACGAAATTATTTAATAGGAAAAAAAAAGCCTGGATAATGTCTCCTAAGAGAGAGCTATTGGTCTATGTTGATCCAAGCACACTACTTTTAAGCAGACCCAGTTATCTAAAAAGGCAAAAAGAGTTTTTTCGTGGCTTTTCATCTCTTGAATATTTATTTAAAATTCAATATTTCATCGGCCTTTTATCTAAGTTTATCTTAATGCCTTTGAAATCATTTTGATATTCACACCCCTCTCCTCCTTCCCTTCATGTGCCTCCCCTGAGACAGCCTGAATCAATTCCGCTCTATACTGCAATTAAAAGAATGAATCAGCACTTATTCTCAAATGCTCATTATTGCCATTTGTATTATCACCACTAATTCCTTTTTCTTACTTCCCTGGTTTTTCATTTTTGTAAAGGCTTTAGAGACAATTATAAGAAAGTTATTCATTTATTTTTGTTTAACTACTGATGCTGAGCAATTTTTCCTGGGTTTGAATGGGCAAGAAGACCAGCTCTGGGCAGAAACTGCAAAGTGGGTGAAGCTTGTCTTCTTTGCGCCCCCTCTTCTTCTGTTTCTGGCAATAACCGCAATCACTTCAATGAAAACAACAGAAAGCAAAAATAGCCAACCAGTGATTTAGTTCTTACCATGTGCAAAACTCGTCACAGGTTGAGATTTCCAGAAGCAGAAAGTGATGTGGAGTTTGAAGTAGGGGGTGTTCACTGGGATCAGCGCCTGTGGAACGAAAGGCTGAATTATAATGTAGGCTAACAACTCCTCAGACAAACTGGCAGATGCTCTGCAGAAAATACTGGGTGATGGAATTGTTTTCACACTGAGCCAAAGGGCTGAGCCTTGACACCCCCACCTTGCTCAGTTTCCGCATGTGCCTACTCCAGGAAGTTCATGCCCTTAGGGGGGGCCGTACGCTACAGCGGCAGCAGATCCTGAAATGACTGACAGCAAGGTGCTGTCCGCTGATGGCACCCTGCACCTGGGCAGAAACTCGTCCTCGAAAGAGGATCACAGCTATGCATCTCCACGTTGACCGCATCCTGCACGTGTCTTTTGTTGACAGTTTTTGTCGTCAGATGACAGAAAAATGAAAAGCTATAATCTTTTCCCTGAGTAATTGATGATGCAATCAGTTTCTAGAAGAGTGATACATTTAAAAGTTTACAATTCTCCAAAATGCTGTCATTTTGTATCTTTGAGTCTTTAGAATGCTTGTTCTCCCTTCCTAGAACATCTGAAATGCCCACTCCCTGCCTCCTTCAAAACAAAACACAGAAGTCAGGGTTTCCAAGTTACCTACTCAATGTTGAGATAGTTCCTTTCTTCCTCCACTGTGGACTTTGGAATTTGGGCTTTTCCCTGCTTTGGTTCTTCTGGGACAATTATTTGTGTATTGATGTTGTCACAGGCTTTGAGCCTTTCCACAGCTGAGGAGAAGCCTAAAATATACACATTTCACAGGTATCTACAGAATTGATTGAGTAATAATTGACAGAAACACATACACAGCACATATCTGAAGCAGAAAAAGAAAGAAAAAACCCCAAATCCTTTGCTTAGCAACTCTCAGTAATATTCCTTCACATTTTCCAATTTTCCGAAGATGTATGGTGTTGATAGCTCCTACTGAGTCCCAGCTCTCGTGGATTCCTCTAAAGCACAACAGTTGGTGGCTTCGGGGGTGCCATGTGGTGCTGAGACAGCCATCGCACCCCGAGAAAAGTCACACCAGGAGATCGGGGGCGCCAACTGTGTTTCAAATTGTCCTTGTGTATGAGCTACTGGCATGCAGCAAGCCACGTGAAGTGAAACACATGGTTTCTTCCCCAGTAAGGCTTTTTACTGTTGCCAATAAAATAAATTGGGGTGCTGGTGGGGATGGTGTACAGAGACACATTGGCACAGGGATGAAAAAGAATGATTCTGAGAGCCGACAACAGTCCGACGGAAAGCAATCATAGCACCCAGTATTTTGTAGACTATTTTGTACTATTCAAACTGCCTGGCATCTAGTTTTCCTTGGGCTGCTATAGCATGGTGAGCATTACCTAAAGGCACGTTATATGGCGTGCATTTACCAGAGGATGAGCTGGAAGCACGGAGTACGTTGTACTAAGACAAGTCATTGTCCTTTAGGTTACTCTGCCTGCCCTGAATGCAGGTGAAATCTGCCATCCCCTAAGTGCAAAGAAGGCTCTTCCACCCAGCAAAAGCAACATTCTGCCTGTTGTAAGGCCAGATCGATTCTGTCAAAATGTATCCTATTTTGTGTACTTAGCAACTTTGTTTCTATAGTCCCTGGTTCTTTCTTGTCTCTTTTTACCTCTTTTCTTTATGATATTCTGATAAGCTTATAAAAAGATTGGAAGATCTTCTGTCTTAAAACAAAATCTCTCTTGACACATCCCTCATCTATGTTTTTCAATTACCCTTATTCTAAATCTCCTTAAAGAATCTTCTGTGACTCTACTTCCTCATCTCTTGTTTTTTCCAAGTCACTCCAATGAGGCTTTTGTCTCTGCCTCTGCCATGGAACTGCTCCTGTCCTTGTCAAGGTCACAGACGGCTCACATTTTTCCAAGTTCAATGGTCAATCCACAATTTGTACCTAATTTAAACTTTCAGCAACATTTAATCCCATTGATTATTTTTTCCTTCTGTAAATGCTTTCTGTGGCTTCTAAAATTCTACTTTCTTCCATTTTTTCTTATCCAATTGACCACTCTTTTTAAAGTTCTTTTTTCTTTTATTTCAGAATATTAAGGGGACACAAATTTTTTGTTATATGGATACCTTGTATAATACTTAAGAGTCAGGGCTTTTAGTGTGCCCATGACCATAACAGTGTGCGCTGTACCTGGGAGGTAAGTTTTTGCCCTCAACCCAGTCCCACCCCACCCTTCTTTGTTTCCAATGTCCTTTACATCACACTGTGCTCATGTGTGCACATCGTCTGACTCCCAATTTACTGAATGCATGTGATGTTCGCTTTCCGTTACTCCATGGTGTGTGTGTGTGTGTGTGTGTGTGTGTTTGTGTGTGTGTCACACCACATTTTCTTTATCTACTCATGAATTGATGGGCACTTAGGTTGATTTCACATCTTTGCAATTGTGAATTGTGCTGCAATAAACATTGTAGTTCAAGTTGTATTTGTGATCAAATGACTTCTTTTCCTTTGGGTAGTTACCCAGTAGTGGGATTTCTAGATAGAATGGCAGGTCTACATGTATTTCTTTGAGGAATCTCCATACCGTTTTCCATAGAGGTTGTATTAATTTGCAGTCCCACGAACAGTGTATGAGCATTCTTTTCTCTGTTCATCCATGCCAGCATCTATTGTTTTTTGACTTTTTAATGAAAGGTAACACGGATAAGGAGATATCTCATTGTGGGTTTAATTTGCATTTCCCTGATGATTAGTGATGTTCAGCATTTTTTTATATGTTTGTTGGCTATTTGTCTATCTTCTTGTGAGAAGCTTCTGTTCATGTATTTTGTCCATTTTTAATGGGGTTGTTTGCTTTTTTCTTGCTGATTTGTTTGCATTGTTTGTAAATTCTAGCCCTTCATTGAATGTATAGTTTGCAAATATTTTCTCCTATTCTGCAGGTTGTCTATATACTCTATTGTTTATTTTCTTTACTGTGCTGAAACTTCTTCATTTAATTAAGTCCCGTTTTTTATTTTTACTATTACTGTATTTGCCTTTGGAGTCTTAGTCATAAATTTGTTGCATAGGCTGATGTCTAGAAGAGTTTTTCCTACTTTTTCTTCTAGAATTTCTATGATTTTATGCCTTACATTTATGTCTTTTGTCTATCTTGAATTAATTTTTGTATATGTGGAGAGATAGGGGTCATGTTTCATTCTTCTGTATGTGGCTATCTAGTTTTCCCAGCACTATTTATTGAATAAGGCTTCATTTCCCCAGTGTATGTTGTCTGCTGTTTTGTCAGAGATTAGTTTGTGGTAGGTAGGTCATTTCATTTCTGGGTTCTTTATTCTGTTCCATTAGTCTATGTCTCTACTTTTATACCGTACCATAGCCTTATAGTATAACTCCAAGTCCTATAATGTGATGCCTTCACATCTGATCTTTTTATTTAAGATTGCTGTGGCTATTTGGGCTCTTTTTTGGTTCCAATGAAGCTTAGAATTATTTTTTTTTCTAGATCTATGAAACATGACATTGGTATTTTGATGGAGATTGCACTGAATCTGTAAATTACTTTGTGCAGGATGGACCTTTTGACAATGTTGATTCCGCCAATCCATTAGCCTGGAATGTTTGCCCATTTGATTATGTCATCTAATATTTCTTTCCTCAGTGTTTTGTAGTTCTCCTTATAGAGATATTTACCTCCTTGATTAAGTATACTCCTAGGTATTTTATTTTTCCTTGTAGCTATTGTAAATGGTATTGAGTTCTTGATTTGACTCTCAGCTTGACTATTATTAGTGTATAGAAATGCTACTGATTTGTGTACATTGATTTTGTTTTTTTTTAATTTTTTAAAATTTATTTATTTATTTTTTATCAGAATACCATGCAGGTAAAAATGTTTTTGTTACATGGTTTGCTTTTGTACTGTTTGAATCAAAGTTATAAGTGTGCCCATTATCCAGATAGTGTACTTTTAGGTGTGATTTCACCCATTGCCTCCTTCCCCCTTCCTCCTGCATGATTTTCACATGGGTGCTGATCAGTTAGTTCCAATTGAATAGTGAATACAAGTGGTGTTTGTTTTTCCATTCTTCCAGTATTTCAGTTAGGAGAATGGTCTCCATTTCCATCCAGAATATTGAAAAAGATGTTACTTAATTCTTTTTTTTTTTTTTTTTTTTTGAGACAGAGTCTCACTGTGTTGCCTGGGCTAGAGTGAGTGCTGTGGCATCAGCCTAGCTCACAGCAACCTCAAACTCCTGGGCTCAAGCAATCCTTCTGCCTCAGCCTCCCAAGTTGCTGGGACTACAGGCATGTACCACCATGCCTGGCTACTTTTTTCTGTATATTTTTAGCTGTCCAATTAATTTCTTTCTATTTTTGGTAGAGATGGGGTCTCACTCTTGCTCAGGCTGGTCTCGAACTCCTGAGCTCAATCCACCCACCTTGGCCTCCCAGAGTGCTAGGATTGCAGGCGTGAGCCACCGCGCCTGGCCTACTTAATTCTTTTATGATTGGATAGTACTCTATGGTATATATATAGCACATTTTGTTAATGCACTCACGAAGTGATGGGCAGTTGATTTCACATCTTTGCAATCATGAATTGTGCCACAATAAACATTCTAGTACAATTGTCTTTTTGATAAAATGACTTCTTTTTCTATGAGTAAATATTAGAAGTGAGATTCCTGGATCAAATGGTAGGTCTACTTTTAGTTCTTTGAAGAATCTCCATACTCCTTTCCATAGAGGTTGCACTAGTTTGGAGTCCCACCAACAGTGTGTAAGTGTTCCTTTATCTCTGCATCTATGTCAGCATCTACTGTTTTAGGACTTTTGATAAAAGCCATTCTCACTGGTGTTAGATGATATCTCATTGTGGTTTTGATTTGCATTTCTCTGATGATTAGTGACCTTGAGCATTTTTTCATGTTTATAGGCCATTAGTCTATATTCTTTTAAGAAGATAGACTTCTGTTCATGTCTTTTGTCCACTTTTTAATGGGGCTGTTTGATTTTTTTTCTTGCTGATTTGCTGAGTTCCTTGTAGATTCTGGTTATTAGCCCTCTATTGGATGTATAGCATGTGAATATTTTCTCCCATTCTGTATGTTGTCTATTTGCTCTGTTGATTGTTTCTTTGGCTGTGCAGAAACTTTTTAATTTAATTAAGTCTCATTTATTTATTTTTATTATTGCTGTAATTACTATTGGAGTCATCTTCATAATTTTTTTGTCTATACTGACATCTAGAAGAGTTTTCCCAACATTTTCTTCTAGAATTCTTACAGTTTCATGCCTTAGATTTAAGTAAGGCATGAATTAATTAATTTGTCCATCTTGAATTAATTTTTGTTAGTGGTGAGAGATATGGATTCTGTTTCATTCTTCTGTATGTGGCTATCCAATTTTCCCAGCACCATTTATTGAATAAAGATTCTTTCCCCCAGTGCATATTGCTGTCTACTTTGTCAAAGATCAGATGGCAATCTGTGAATGGTTTTATATCTGGGTTCTCTGTTCTGTTGCATTGGTCTATGGCTCTATCTCTCTGCCAGTAATGCGCTCTTTTGGTTACTATAGCCTTAAAGTATAGCTTAAAGTCTCATAAAGTGATGCCTCTGGATTTGTTCCTTTTGCTTAAGGTTGTTTTGGCTATTTAGGCTCTTTTCTGGTTCCAAATGAAGCATAGAATTATTTTTTTCTAGATCTGCGAAAAGTGCGGTTGGTATTTTGATGGGTGTTGCACTGAATATGTAAATCACTTTGGGTAGTATGGATATTTTAAGAATGCTGATTTTGTCAATCCATGAGCGTGATATGATTTTTCATTTGTTTACATCAGCTACAATTTCCTTCCTCAGTGATTCATAGTTCTCTTTCACCCTGTTGGTTAAATATATTCCTAGGTATTTCATTTTCTTTGTAGCTATTGTGAAAGGTATTGAGTCTTTGATTTGATTCTCAGCTTGACTCTTGTTGGTGTATAGGAATGCTACTGATTTGTGTACATTGATTTTGTAGTATGAGACTTTGCTGAATTTATTTATCAATTCCAGGAGTTTTTTGGTGGACTCTTTGGGATTTTCTAGACATAAGATTATATCAACAGCACAGAGCAGTAATTTAACCTCCTCTTTCCCCATTTGGATACCCTTAATTTCCTTCTCTTTCCTGATGGCTCTGGTTAGGACTTCCAGCACTATGTTGAATAGAAGTGGTGACAGTGGACATCCTTGTCTTGTTCCAGTTCTGAGTGGAAATGCTTTCAACATGTCCCCATTCAGTATGATGTTGGCTATGGGTTTGTCCTGTATGGTTTTTATAATATTGAGGCATGTTCCATCTATGTCTATTTTATTGAGAGTTTTTATTCCAAAACGGTGCTGAATTTTGTCTGTTGCCTTTTCTGCATCTATTGAGATGATCATGTTATATTTGTTTTTGCTTTTGTTTATGTGGTGAATCACAGTTTATTGATTTGTACATGTTGAAACATCTTTGTATCCCTGGGATGAAACTATCTCAATCATGATGAATTATTGTGTTGATGTGCTGTTGAAGTCAGTTTTGTAGAACTTTTTGAGGATTTTTGCATATTTGTTCATAAGAGATATTAGTCTGTAGTTTTTTTTTATTTGTTGTGTCTTTTCCTGTCCTTCACTATGAAGGCAATACTGGCTTTGTAGAATGAGTTATGGAGGATTCCCTCCTTCTTGATATTATGAAATAATTTCTGTTATCAGTTCTTTGTATGTCTTTTAGAATCTGGCTGTGAATTCATCTGGTCCAGGTTGTCTTTTTTTGTTCTTGGGAAATTTTTTATTACTGCTTCAATCTCACTCCTCATTATTGGTTTGTTCAGGGTTTATATTTCTTCCCTGGTTCAGGCTTGGGAGGCTGTGTGTTTCCAGGAATTTATCCATTTCCTCTACATTTTTCAGTTTGTAGCACAGAGGTTTTTGTAGCATTCACAGATGATATTTCGTATTTTTTTGCTTATCAGTTGTAATGTTTCCTGCTTCATTTCTGAATGAGCTTATGAGTCCTTTCTCTTCTGTTTCTCGTTAATCTAGCTAATTGATATTGATTTTATCTTTTCAAAGAACCAACTTTTTGTTTCATTGATACTTTGTATTTTTTTGTTATTGTTATTTACATTTTGTTTAGTTCTGCTCTGAGCTTTGTTATTTCTTTTCTTATGCTGGCTATGGGTTTGATTTACTCTTCTTTTTCTAGTTCCTTGAGATGTGAATTTAGGTTTTTAATTTCTGATCTTTCTGTCTTTTTGATGTAGACATTTACAACTATGAAATTTCCTCTTAGGAATGTTTTTTCTGTCTTCCATAGATTTTTAGAGCTTGTGTCCCCTTTGTCATTTTATTTGAGGAATCTTTTGATTTCCCTCTAAATTTCATGATTTACCCAAGGATCATTCAGCAGCAGATCATTTAATTTCTATGACTTTGTGAAGCTTTAAATGTTTCTCTTGGATTTGATTTCTCGTTTTATTCCACTGTGGGCTAAGAAGATACATGGTATGATTTCGATTTTTTTTTTAATTTGCTGAGACTTATTTTGTGGCCTATGATTAATCTTGGAACATGTCCCATGTGCTGATGAGAAGAATGTATATTCATTAGTTTTTGTGTAGAGCGTTCTTAAAATGTCTGTTAGGTCCATTTTTTTTCCAGAGTCCCATTTAATTTCAGTGTTTCTTTATATATTTTCTACTTTGATGACCTGTCTAGTTCTGTCAATGGGGTGTTGAAATACCCAGAAATTATAGTATCTCTGTTTATTTCTTTGTTTAGTTCTAAAAGAACTTGATTTATGAATTTGGGAGCTCCTGGGTTAGGTGTGTGTGTTTAGGATGGTTATTCCTTCTTGCTCAATTGCTCCATTTGCCATTAAATAATGATCATCTTTGTCTTCTTTTTACCATTGTTGATTTAAATCCTATTTTATCTGATATTAGAATGATTACATCAGCTTGATTTTGGTTTTCATTTGCATGGAATTTTTTTCCCCATTCTTTTAACTTGAGTCTGTGCAAGTCCTTGGAAGTTAGATGTGTTTCTTAGAGACAGCATATACCTGGCTTATGATTTGTCATCCATTCAGCCAGTCTCTGATTTTTAAGTTGGACATTAAGACTGTTCACATTTAGTGCTAGTATCAGTATGTGGGATATTGCTGTGTTCATCATGTTGGATGATAGTTTGCTGTTTTGTTTTCTCTTGTGCTATTGTTTTGTAAGGTCTGTGAGCTTTAACTTTCAGGTGTTTTTACATGGGTGGGTATCTATTGTGCTGTTCCATGTTTAAAGCACTATGGAGAATTTCCTGTAGGGCAAGCCTGGTATTGAAAAATTTCCATAGTGATTGCATGTTTGCAAAAATCTTTATTTCTCCATCATTTATGAAATTTAGTTTTGCAGGATATGAAATTCTTGACTGGCAATTGTTCTGTTTAAGAAAACTAAAAATGGGGCTCCAATCCCTCTGACTAGTAAGGTTTCTGCTGAGAAGTCTTCTGTTAGGCTGATGTGTTTTCCTTTGTAGGTTAGTTGTGGCTTTCATCTTGCAGCTTGTAGAATTGTCTCTTTTATTTTGACTTTGGTCAGTTTGATGAATCTGTGTCTTGGAGAGGTCTTATTTGCTACAGATCTTCCCTGTGTTTGATTACCATCTTGTGTGTGGATATCTAAATCTCTGGCAATATCATGGAAGTTTCCCTCCACAGTCCACTTGAATAGGTTTTCCATGCTTTCTGGTTTTTATTCTTCCTCCTCAGGGTTACCTCTAATTCATATATTGGTTTGTTCCACATAGTCCCATATTTCTCTGAGTGTTTGTTCATTCTTCTTTATCTTTCTGCCTTTTTGACTGACTGGAATACCTTGAAAGCCTTGTCTTTAAGCTCTGAGATTCTTTCTTTCGCTTAGTCTAGCCTGTTTTTGAAGTTCTTTGCTGTATTTTGAGGCTCTCTAAATGCCTCTTTCATTTCTTTGAGTTCTGTTATATCCTTTCTTATGTCATCTATCTCTTTAGTGACTTTTTCATTTCTTTGGTTGATGTCCTAAAAATGTTTTTTGGCTTCTTTGTGTTGGTTTTCAACTTTCTCTTTAATGCCATTCATCTTATTTGCAATCTATAATCTGAATTCCACTTCTGACATTTTGACAATTTCATTTTGGTTGGGGTTCTTTGCTGTAGAACTGTTCTGATCCTTCAAGGGTGTTGAATTAAGTGGTTTTTCATGTTGCTAAAGTTCTTTTGCTGTTCTCTTCTCATCTGAAACCTCTTCTCTCAGCTCAGGGTAGATAGCTTTGCAGTGCACTTGTCTGCCTTTGCTGGGGACTCTCCTACTTAGAAGAAGGAGAGGTCCCTAGATGGTACTTTTGTGACCTATTCTGGAAGAGTGACTTAGCAGAAGAGGGGCAAATGCACTGACAGCCTGTAATACAACTGTTTTGTATTGTCCTATTCCCCTGTGTTTGTCATAGTCCAAGACAGTGCTGGATGATCTCCATGCGGAGTGGTAGGTTGTTCCCTAAGCCACTGTTCGAAGCTCAGGCTGGACTCCGGGCAATTCTCCATCCATAGAGGCTGACACTGCAGGAGGTTTCTCTGCCCGTGTCTCCCCACAATTGTGGCAGTTGCAACTGGGTGAGGCTGTCTAGGGTGTGGTCATTGGTGTCAGAGCTGGAGGTGTTCACTCTATCTAGGTGCAGGTGTGATGGAGGCTTGAAGCTCACAGATATCTGGCAGAATGTTGTGACACAGGGCCTGGCAGTGCAGATGACTTGGGAACAGAAGCTCAAGGCCAGGCTTCTGTGTGCCCAGGGCTCTCCTCTGCCCAGGACCTGCTGAGGCATTTGCCACAGGGCTTCTCAGGTGGTATCTGTGATGCCCATTCTGCTAGACTTCCCTGTGAAGGGAAGGGTGCTCAGCTCCCAAACAATGGGCTTGCAAGAGCATTTGCTTTCCCTGCTTCCACCTTGGCCTGGCTGGTGTGATGAGGAGGCAGCAAAACTGAGCCTTGTGTTATATCAGGTGCACTGGACCGGAGAGCTCAGAATGGTGTCAGTTGCAGCAACCTGGAAATGAAGGTTATTTGTTTCCTGCTGTGCCTGTTCTCTAATGCAATGTTGCTGCACAGCTCCCTGATCAGTCTGAAGGTCTGCAAGGGTGCTGGGGGTCCCCTCATAGCTTGAACCTCAGTTTCTGGAGGGCTCTCTCTTCCTGTCCTTCCCCACATGTGGATGCCTTCCCATCTTGCCAAATGGATCACTGTGTCACCTTCTCTTTCACTCTGAATGTCCCCTGTCACTTCTCCAATGTGTCAAAATGCTCTCTCCAAGAAGGCTCATCTGTAGATTGGCATCCAACTGAAACTTTTGGTCCTGTTCTTGACAGTGGGGCATGTGGGCTGCTTCTAGTCCACCATCTTGCCTGAAAATCTCTTTTCCAATTTCCTTTGCTGAGTTCACCCTGATTTTATGACATCTGAATGTTGACATATCACAAGGCTGAGGTTTAGGCTTGTTGTCTTCCTACCTTTACTGATGCCCTAGGGCTTCTCCTCCAGTTTTATTACTTAAGTGCTATTTATATGTTGAGGAGTCCCAAATATTTTTGGCAAGAATCAAAAAGTCATTTATGTGGCCAGAGGACTAATGATGCACAGCACTTAATTGAAGTCCTGACAATATAAACAGCCATGCTAAGTTTGCCCGAGATCAGACAATGGCAGCTACATCATAATTGCCACCTGACTACCAGTGATTTAAGGGAACATCAATTGTACAAGACAACTCTATTTTAGAGATTTGTTAAAGAGCCCAAGGAAAATAAGCCTTGGGATCAATAAAATATGGCATATTCCTTTGCTTATTCCATATCCTTATTTGCATGGCTTAGAAACAACTCAAACTTACCCTGCTTCAAGAAGAATTTTTAGCTCACTCACTACCCCCTAAAATTTACTCTACTCAGGGTTTCCCCCAGTTTACTCAATAGACTCGATGTGTACACAGTCACTCAGGCTAAACAAACAAAAACCAAACATAGTATTTAACTATTTTTCATTTCCCCAGTTATTTTACACTAAAAATTGAACTAATCCACAGGTATGGTCAGTTCTTCCTTTATTAAACATCTCCCATCTCTCTACTTGCCACTCCACTCCGCCTGGGCCTCTGTCAGTATCTTCTCCTTCATGTCTTGTCCTGTGAGCTTCCCAAAGGTCTCCCTGTCTCTGCTCGTGAATGCTATTGCTAAAATCTTAAATAAGCCGTAGCCCTCTCCAGCTCTCAGCCCTCTACTGGATCACCCTACAACTATAACTAAAGCTCAAGGACTTAAGTCTTCGTCCTTCAAAATCCCACAGAGTCTGCTCCTGCTGCTCTCCCCATCTCACATCCTTTCCCACCCCTGCTGCACCAGTTTCTTGTTCTTTCTCAACCGTGATGGGCTAATTGCTTTGTCAGCCTGTGGAATCTTGGACTTGCTGCTACTTCTCCGAATACTCAGATACCACCTTGAGGCATGTGCTCTCTTCCTCTTTATTTGGATCTCTGCATGCATGTCCTCTTGTTCAGAGAAGCTTTTATTGACCACTTTAACTAAAATGGTGCCCTCATTCCCCTACCAGTTTCTGACTCCTTTCTCTGCTCTATTTTCTAGCATAAAACCTCTTTTCACTTAGGATTATGTTACATAACTCCACTGTTATTTATTTATAATCCTTCAAGAATATAAGATGCCCAATGAAGTCAAAGTTTTTGTCTGACATGTTCACATCCACATCTCTGCAATCCACATATCTGATGTCTAGGACAGGCCCTGGCGCACAGTTGGATCTCACCAGGTGTTTGTTAGTGAACAAGGACACATTGACCCAGGAGCAGAAGAACTTTGAACTAAACCTTGGATGACTGCTTCCCATGTTGTGACTGTTCTTATTAACTTTGCTTTTGCATCTGTAAGATGAGGAGACAATACTTAGTTCACACACTTTTGGTGAAAATTTTTAAAAAGATGTAGATGTTAAGTATTATGTGTAAAGCAGAATAACTAATAAATGCCAGTTTTTATTGATCTGTAGTTTCTTTCTTTCTTTCTTTCTTTCTTTCTTTCTTTCTTTCTTTCTTTCTTTCTTTCTCTTTCTTTCTTTCTTTCTTTCTTTCTTTCTTTCTTTCTTTCGTTCGTTCTTTCTTTCTTTCTTTTCTTTCACAGAGTTTCGTTCTTTTGCCTGGGCTAGAGTGCCGTGGCATCAGCAACCTCAGACTCCTGGGCTCAAGAAATCCTCCTGCCTTAGCTTCCCAAATAGCTGGGACTACAGGTGTGTGTCATCATGTCCAACTAATGTTTCTATTTTTAGTAGAGGCTGGGTTTCACTCTTGCTCAGGCTGGTCTCAAACACCTGAGCTCAAGGGATCCTCCTGCCTCAGCCTCCAACAGTGCTAAGATTACAAGTGTGAGCCACTGTGCCTGGCCTGTAATTTCTTTATTTATAAAATGGAAGCTATAAACACTTTTTCTCTGTTATTATATACAGGTTGAAAGTAAAGTCAAAGAAATAAAGAGAGGACTTTAAATACTCATTTAAGAAATAGGAGACTTTATATTTTTTCCACACAGGAAGGGTAAAAGAAAACTGGAAAGGGTCGTTTTTTAGTCCTTTAGCAATCTGTGTTTTCTTCAAACAGTCAAGACGACAATATACTCCTTGTTATTTTATTTTATTTTTTTATGCTAAGTAATCATAAAAGACATGTTTCAGAGCCAGGCGTGGTGGCTCACACCTGTAATCCTAGCACTCTAGGAGGATCAGGTGGAAAGATTGCTTGAGGTCAGAAGTTCAAGACCAGCCTGAGCAAGTGAGACCCCATCTCTACAAAAAATGGAAAAATTAGCTGAGTGTCATGGCACGTGCCTATAGTCCAGCTACTTGGGAGGCTGAGGTAGGAGGATCACTTGAGCCCACGAGTTTGAGGTTGCACTGAGCTATGCTGAGAGAGAGAGACTGTCTCAAAAAAAGAAAAAGATAAAAACAAAGACAAAAACAAAGCAAAAGACATGTTTCATCTAATAATAACAAATCATTTTCTACCAAAGCTAGAAAAAGAGTCAGCCAAAAGTTCATAATGGCATCACTATATTTTGTTCTTCTGTTTCATCATAGCTTGGTCTTAAAAATAAAGAAAGAAATTTATGCAATAGCAGGATTAAGACATGTACATGAAGACAAAGAAATATGTGGCAATCAAATCCCATTTATTTTAAATGTTCCAGACAGGCCTCCAGCCATCACATCTTTCTCTACTAACATATCTCATTGACTAAACTCTGTTATTAGAAATGGATTCCCTTCTGAATTTGAAATATTTTCTTGGTTTAACATTGCAAATTACCGTAAAGTACAATCTTTTCTTCTTTCTCCCTCCCTCATTCCTCCCTTCCCTCCCTCCCTTCCTTCCTTCCTTTCTTCCTTCCTTGCTTCCTTCCTTCCTCTCGCAATGAAGAGTTCTGCATTTATTTGATCATACCGAAGGGGTAAACTTGATTGCCTGGAAAGGGAGAACTGAACATCAGACTTTCTGCTTATCTTTATTTTTACATTTGTTTTGGTTTTGTTTTCTTATTTTATAATTTTTAAATAATTTAAAAATATTATAAAGTATTATATATTTAAAATATATAACATATTGTATATTATATAATATTATAAGACATAAATATTATATACTGAACTAATAATTCAGTAACATATGTATATATTTTAAAATTTGGAACTATGTAAGTACACACACAGGTGGTACATGTTCAAAATATTTTCATCAGTCTACAGAATAAAATCTGAACTCCTTTCTGTTGCATAGAATGAGATCCCAAGTGGACTCTCTCTTCCTTTTGCAATGCGGTCTACTTAAATAACACAGTACAAAACTGTTTTGAGTTACCCCTCCGCACTTGCAACCCTACAGTTTCTGCTTGGGATCTCTTTTCCTTCTCACCTGCCAACTCTTATACCAAATCTAGATGGGACCTCAGCTTCTGTGGGAAGTGTTTCCTGACTTTTTAAGCATCTTTATTGAAATATAATTTGCACACCATAAAATCTACACATTTAAAATGTACATGGTTCATTTCAATTCAATGGTTTTAGTACATTCACAGAGTTGTGCCCTCATCACTGCTATATAATTCCAGAACATTTTCATTACTCCCCAAAGAAACCTATCACTCCCCATTACTTTTGATTTGAAAACATGCTATATCCACAGTAATCAAAATAGTGTAATGCCAGGATAAGGATAGACATATAACATATATATTTCATTTAAATATAATTGAGGATTCAGAAATAAATACTTATATTTATATAGTTAAATTTTCAACAAGGGTAATAAGACAATTAAGTGGGGGAAAAACAGTCTTATCAACAAATGATGCTTGTATTACCTGGATACCCACATGCAAAAAAATAAAATTGGACCACAACCTCATATCTTAACATAGATTAATTGAAAATAGATTATAGAGCTAAATGTAAGTCCATTTATTTTACACATGTACCTTCAAGAAAGTGATAAAACAACCCACAGAAGGAGAGAACATATTTGCAAATCTTGTATGTGATATGGAACTAGTATCTAGACTATGAAAATAATTATTTAAAGCAATAATAAAAAAGATAAATAACAATTGCAAACAATTTGAACAGACATTTCTGCAAAGAAGTTTTAGAAATGGCCAATAAAGACATGAAAAGATGTTCAATAGCATTAGCCATTAGGGAAATGTAAATCACACTCACAAGGTATCTCTTCCTGTCACCAGTGTGGTTATAATGAGGAACACAGACAATAAAGATTGTAGCAGAGGATGTGAAGAAGCTGATATACCCCCACACCTAACTGGTGGGGGTGTGTATGCTACAGTCACTTTGGGAAACAGTCTGAAAACTCCTCGAAAGTTTAAATAACAGAATTAGCAGACCAACCATAGCACCATCAGAGAAAACTAAACAGGAAAGGAAAACAGAAAGCTTTAATGAAAAGAACGTGCCTCAAGTGAGTGCCTTTTCCATGTTCTGAGTTTGACTCGTCTCTTAGAATCAAAGTTCTAGGGGCTTTAAAAACAATGGGAAGTTCATCTGTGGAATTAAACTAAAAAATAAAAATAAGATAAAAATGTCACCAATGTTTTAATAAAGTCACATCAGTTTTGGAATTTTTGTTTATTCATTTTTGTTTTTTGTTTTTAACAGATAAACCGGAAAAAATATAGATCCACAAATTAGCAATAGTCATTCCTACACTTAGTGTTTGTGCACATGCGTCAGTTCCCAGTGGCTAGTCGGAGAGCATTCGTGCTGTGATACAGTCATGCAGTTGTCCTTCAAACTTCGTCACTTTGACGCACTCAGTGCCATTTTTTCTTTGTTCTCCATCATCTTATTCTCTTTTCTCCCTTTTCTTTGGCCTTAATCCATTTTCAGGAGAGTTGGTTGGTAGTCACTTATACTGAATAAATGTAAGTCACTGGGTTCACTCCCCGCAGGGACTGGAGTTTTTACTTGCCCCTTAAAACCTCAGTGTCAGAGTCTCAGCAAAGCCAGGATAGAAAAAGTAGAAGGGCAATGCCTCTGAAAGTACATCCTGTGGACCACGGACCATGGACCAGGAGCTTGTCTGCTTAACTATAATCACGGCCTTACCCTCCTCACAAGTCTGAGGTTATTTTCAAACACCACGCATATTGGAGCTCTCCCGTGTGAGTCTCGGTCCACAAAAACATTCAGAAGAGAAGAGCAGAACCATTCCACGTAGATGAGACCTTATGCTTGCTGTCCAGCAGGCACACAACTCAAGGCCGTGTAAAGCTACGGTACACGCAATATGATTTATTCTTAAGCGTGTGTCAAATAGTACTTGAACAGTTCTATTTCTTCTTATATTGAGAGTGTATATGTGTCTTTTCAGGGTGAATCTTGAGTAAATTTGCCCAAATATCGGGATCTTAACCCAATTCCAGGCTTAGGTGGGCATGAACAGTGACCAGTTCCAAAAAAAAAAAAAACAAATGAAAGAACCACAAGACATGTTTAAATTACCTTACTTTCTCTTTTTTGGCTTATTACTATCATTTTTCTCAGAAGTATGATCTTGAAAGCTGGCTAAGACAGATACACCTCCTTAGGTTAAAGGGCTCATGGTCCTAATTTTTAGAACTGTGCACAGTGGAGAAATCCTTAGCAGAAGTATCCCATTCCCATTTGTCTCCTGCAGTCTGCGGTTTGCAGCAAGCTTGTTTGGTGCTTGTCAGCTCCCGACGGCCGTGCACTGACCGAGTGATGTGTGGACACCCCATGCCGGCCGCGTCGCAGCAACAAATACCCAGTCTGCCCGTATTTACTGGGATCCTGACATAGACGTCTCCTTCTTTTCTCTTGACTCTCTCCTCTGCACAGACTCATGTTATTTGTTTTAGATAAACCCTGTATCAATAAGGGCCTAAACACCTTGGAAAAAAGAAAATAAAACAAAATGCCAGGGGACTTACAGAAAATGAAAGCTGGCCTCCTAAAGCTAATCCACTTAGGAAGTGTAAATATTCACTACTGATATAGAGATCGATTGAGGCGATGGATAAACCTGTTATGTCTGGTACTGGTTATGCAGAACATGATAATGATAATGTCTACTACTTATTAAGCAGCTATTGTAGGTTTGGTTTTTTAGTATGAGTTTTTTATACAAAATGAATCAGCCCTGTTATCACCATCCTTTATCGAGATCCTCCTATGCATGATGCTGGCCTGGAGACCACTCGCCCGCTGCATTTGTGTAAGAACAGTCTTTAGTTTACTTCTGTCACATGTCCAGCTATGATTTATTCTGTGTCAGCTATACATAGGGTGATGATGATAAAGTAGTGAGAAATACAATACTAGGTCCTATTTTTTAAGTAGTATCTATGCATGTGGCACTAAGCTAAATTTTTATACCTGTGGATCATGACGATATTGGCCACGATATGATATGCTGGCTAGGCACTGTGCCAGCATTATTCAAACTGGTACAAAAAGCCTGGAAAACTTTTTCAGTCAAGAGCAACACACGTAACCTAAACATCTGTACCTCCATATTATG